>MU968551.1:19530308-19820801 GCA_034641835.2 Pinus albicaulis
AATGTGGTGGTTCGTTACGGTGGTCAACAGGATGCTTCAACCAGCAAAGTCTCCTTGGTCAGCCAACCCAGCATGTGTCACAACAGTCCTCCAATCAGTAAACGAGTCAACCCAAGTCAACTCCAAAAAATTCAACGCTGTCCTGAAAAAGTCAACGCAGGGCAGCAAGCTAAAAGTCAACGCAGCAGCAGATTGGTCAACCCTTTGACCTCGATTTCTGTGCCAAGTAGTACGGCCTTCCAAAATCGAACTTCCCACAAGTTTTCAGCCCAATCGAACCATGCATTGACCAAAGTCAACGCTGGTCAAACTTTCTGCAAAACCCTAACTGCAGAAAATCGTCCTTCAACTCAGTCGTACTGTTTTTGTCCTTCTTCTCCTTCACACGTGTGGCTGAACTCGTCCTCCAAGAAGCTCGTACTAAATCAGATGAGAGAAGTTGTTGTGAGTTGTGTTTTGATGAAATGCTCTCCAACTTTGCCTGTATTTATATCCATCATTGGGGCGTGTGACACATCTGCTGGGAGCGTGCAACCTTAAGGCCGACCTGCACATATAATTTATTAAGAATAGTAAATTCAAAATAAATGTTCTGCTCATCGGATTAAGACATATTATATATGGATTTTACACCTCTCCGAAAGAGGATTCCAACAAAAATATTAGCCTCTTAATCTGAGCATCATAACATGGAGTTTGGACCTAGTTGTCCAAATTTAACACTCCCTCTCAACTAGGGAGAACTCCATCCATCAGTGCAATAAAACATCGTGCGTCATCCCGCCGTAACTTGCTTTGCTGGCCTCTTTATTTCAGAACAGAAGTGGGTCAGTCACAAAGACATCATCCCCCGACTGACATAATCAGTCCAGAGGTTCCAAACCTCTATCAAACTCATGAAGAGTATCCAACCAACCCAAAATTGGTTCATCTGACCCAAAGTCAGGCAGAGGTCCCAGACCTCACTAAACTTGATCCAGATCAAGTGGTTGGACCGTGCCATCCTAGATAGAGAGTACGGCAATCTCTGATGCGTCCATCAGTCTTTGCTAATAGTCTCTAGCTTTTCCCACCTCATTGGCCAAATGAGAGGTACTTCCCATGAGCCCTGAACTCAATGGGTAGGATGCATACGAGACACAGATAAATGAGAGGCGAACCAGCTCAATAATCACAAGGGTGGGGCAGAAGCATTATGAGTGCTTATAGCTCCGAGAAGCTATCCCCAAAGCCCCCCAGAGCTCCCAGAGCTCATCGTCCAACAGGACCCACATCATAGGGTCTTTCCACGACACTAAGACTCTCACGGAAGGTTAGGAACTTGACCTTCCCCAGGGGCTTAGTGAGAATATCCGCGACCTGCTCATCAGTTCCTATATGATCGAGCCTTACGGCGCCTCGCTGTACCATATCCCGGATAAAGTGGTACCTGATATCAATATGCTTGGATCGGTCGTGGAACACGGGATTCTCAGTCATACGAATCCCACTCTGATTATCACAGAGTATCACAGTGGTATCTAGCACATGTCCAAACAGCTCACTAAAGAGCTTCCGCAACCAAACTGCTTCACAACAGGCCATACTAGCAGCAATGTATTCGGCCTCCGCGGTGCTCAAAGCCACCGACTTCTGCTTCCTGCTCATCCATGAGATTGAAGCAGAACCAAGATTGAAGCAGCATCCAGATGTGCTTTTACGATCCACCACACTGCCAGCCCAATCGGCATCAGTATATCCACGGAGTATCACACTCCCGGCAGTGTATCTCAGCCCATGGTTTATCGTGCCCCGAAGATATCTCAGAAGATTCTTGGCACCAACCCAGTGAAAGTGATGAGGCTCAACCATCTGGTGACTCAAAGTGTTCACTGCAAAACATATATCTGGTCGAGTGTTCACTAAGAACATCAAAGCTCCTATGAGTTGACGATACTCAGTAGGATTGGCCAAGATAGGCCCAGCAGCGCTGCCACTCAACTTCTTAAAGTTGAGTTCCATCGGTGTCGACACGGACTTACAGTCCACCATACCAAATCTTTCTAGAAGCTTCACAATGTATTTTCCTTGAGAAAGGAAAATCTCTCCAAGTCTCTGCCAGACCTCCAGGCCTAGGAAGTAGTGCATCAATCCTAGGTCCTTCATCTCGAACTCAGCAGCGAGCTCCCTCTTACATTGATGAATGAGAGGGTCAGCACCTGTCAGGAAGAGGTCGTCCACATACGACACTAGAATGAGAGGCTTCTCTTGCACAACCTTGAAGTAAAGGTTCGGATCAGCATTACTTCGAGTGAAGCCCAGCTTCATCAAGTAACTATCCATCCTCTCGTACCAAGCTCTGGGTGCTTGCTTTAACCCATAGAGGGCTTTCTTCAACTTGCAGACATGAGTGTCTCGATCCTGAACTTCAAATCCCAGAGGTTGTTCCACATACACCTCTTCCTTTATTGCACCATGCAGAAAAGCGGTCTTGACATCCATCTGATGAAGACTCCATCCTTGCGTAGCAGCAAGGGCTATGATTGATCGGATGGTGGTATATCGTGCCACAGGTGCAACTATGTCATCATAGTCTATTCCTTCCTTTTGAGAGAAGCCACGGGCAACAAACCTTGCCTTAAACTTTTCAGCACTCCCATCAGATCCATGTTTGATCTTGTAGAGCCATTTTGCGGTGACAACAGATTTGTCCTTCGGTCTCGGGACCACATCCCAGACATCATTCTTCATAATGGACTCATATTCTTTGTGCATAGCATCCTTCCAAACTTGATGCTTTACGGCTTCCTCAAAAGATCCAGGTTCAGATTGTACAATAGTACTCATGGCAGCTAGATACCCTTGGTATCTACATGGCTTCTTGCTTTCTCGGAATGTCCCCCTTGGGGCAGCATGACCCTCAGCGTCTTCGAGGGTGTCCCTGAGCCATGATGGTCTCTTTCCCAGTGAAGGTGATGGATCAATAGGGTCCATTGGTCCTTCAATATCAGGCATAGTCTCATCCTGGGGTTCTTCCAGATTTCCAGGCCTTTCTTCATGATTTTCTCCAGATCTTGGAAGATCTACTACTTTCTTCAGGGAAGCATCTTCGTCAAAGGTGACATCATGGCTTATCTCTACTTCCCTTTGACCAGGTACATAGACTCTATAGGCCTTAGAAGTCTCACTGTAGCCCACAAACATTCCTTTCTTCCCGGTAGCATCCAGCTTACTTCTCTTTTCTTTCGGCACATGAAAATAGACAGGACATCCAAAAATTCTAAAATGTGAGACATCAGGTTTCTTACCAGAGAAAACCTCTTCGGGAGTTTTGGAGTCCAAAGCAGAATGAGGGCATCGGTTTTGAATGTACACAGCAGTATTTGCAGCTTCTCCCCAGAGAAACTTTGGTAGACCCTGGTCACATAGCATGGCACGGGCAGCTTCCACAATAGTCCTATTCTTGCGTTCAGCAACACCATTCTGCTCAGGAGTATATGCGGTGGTAGTCTCCCTCTTAATGCCAGCTTCTCTGCAAAAGTCTTTGAACTCATTTGACTCATATTCAGTGCCATTGTCGGTCCTCAAAATCTTGATCTTCTTTCCGGTCATATTTTCCACCAAGGCTTTGAAAGTACGGAACCACATGAAAGCCTCATCCTTCTTCTTCAAGAAGTATATCCAGGTTTTGCGAGAGAAGTCATCAGTAAATGTCATGTAGTAAGAACATCCCCCTAGGGATGTTACGGGCAACATACCAGATAGATCAGAATGGACCAGTTGCAATATATCAGATGTCTTTGTGACACTTGAGGGGAAAGGTCCCCTTGTATGTTTTCCTTCAGCACAGCCCTTACATACACCTTCATGATTATTTCCAAAGTCAGGCATCCCTGTCAGCACCTTCCTTGCTTCGGGAAGGGCCTTGTAATGAAGGTGTCCAAATCTTCGGTGCCATAGTTCGGTTTGTCGGATAGTATCACAAGTCATAGCTCCCAACGGACTCCCTCCAACCTGGTAGAGTGTACCAACTCTAAAACCAATTGAGATAGCTTCATTGAAGCTCTCCTTCCACATAAGCACCTTTCCATCAGAGAAAGTTACATTGAATCCTTTGTCTTCCATGGCAGATACAGACACAAGGTTCTTCTTCAATTTAGGTACATAGAGTACATCTTGCAAACGTAGGACTTGTTCTTGAGACAAGTGGAGGGTCACAGTCCCGGTCCCTTTCACAGGATAAGTGGCATTATCTCCAAGGATAATTTCTAGATTAGTATCCCTTTCAACCATGTCAGAAAGTGCTTCCTTGAATCCGGTGATGTGTCTTGAGGCACCACTATCGATTAGCCAGACATCCATAGTGTCGGGCAGAGATGTAGCAGAGAGAGCAGATACAAGAATATACTCATTTCTTTTATCAACAACATTAGACTCCTCATACCTGGTATTTCTAGACCTTTTAGAAGGTTGATTGTTTCCACCAAAGTGAGCCTTTCTCTTTCCTTTGGATTTGTCATTTCTTCGATTCCCATTCCTTCGGTTGTTGTTGTTATCATCACTATCGGGAGAATCCTTCTTGAAGGGGCATTCTCTAGCATAGTGACCGGGCCTATGGCAGGTGAAACATTTTCCCTTCTTCTCTTGAGTCCTTGTTCTTCCTTTGTCCTTAGAACCACCAGAGTTCTTCTTTCGGGTATGAGCACCATAGGCAACATTTCTGTCATTATCGAATTCCTTCATCCTTGTTTCTTCTTGCATGCATCTAGACAGAAGCTCATCAAAGTTAGGAATGGTATTATTGTTGAGAATGGTAGTTGTGAATACTTGCCATTCATATGGGAGTCCTCCAAGTGCAGTGAGAACCATCTCACGATCAGCTATTGTCTCCCCAATAGCTAGCAGATTGTTCCTTGTTTCGGTCAATTTCAGAAAGAAAGTTTGAATAGACTCATCCCGGCCCTTCTTCATATTCTTCAACTTTTTCTTGAGGAATAGCACTTGGTTCACATTGTTTACCTTGAACATAAGGATCAATTTGTCATACATCTCCTTGGATGTGCCTAGTTCAGATATATAGGCAACCAGACTCTTATTTATGGATTCCCTGATCAACAGCTTTGCTCTGATTTCTCCCTTCTTTACTTGTTTCTAACAGCAGCGGTAGCATTAGATGGAGGTTCTTGAATCTTCCTTGTCACATGATCCAAGAGATCATGATCTTCCAATTTGAGATCTAATATCATCTTCCAGGCATGGAAGTCATCCCTTCCAGTCAGCTTGTCATTCTCCTTGAATTCAAGACTAGTGGAACCCATTTCTTCCGGTGATGATTGCTAAAGATAGAGTTTGTCTTCACCTTCGCTCCGATACCATGTAAATTTTTGTAGATGTTCTATGCTAGGAGCAATTTTACTTTTCTCACAGCAATCATACAAATAGTTAAGCAAAATGCAGATAGAACATATAAGTGGATCTTACAGAAGACAAATCAGAAATAGGAAAAATGTGGTGGTGCGTTACGGCGGTCAACAGGATGCTTCAACCAGCAAAGTCTCCTTGGTCAGCCAACCCAGAATGTGTCACAACAGTCCTCCAATCAGCAAACGAGTCAACCCAAGTCAACTCCAAAAAGTCAACGCTGTCCTGAAAAAGTCAACGCAGGGCAGCAAGCTAAAAGTCAACGCAGCAGCAGATTGGTCAACCCTTTGACCTCGATTTACGTAAGTAGTCTGACCTTCAAAATCTATTACCCACAAGTTTTAGTTAATGGACCACATCGTTGACCAAAGTCACTTGGCCCATGCTGCAAAACCTAGCTGCCCGAGAAAATCGTCCTTCAACTCGGTAATCTTGTTTTTGTCCTTCTTCTCCTTCACGTGTGGCTGAACTCTCCTCAAGCTCGTACTAAGAAAATGAGGATGAGAGAAGTTGTTGTGAGTTGTGTTTTGATGAAATACTTTCTCAACTTGCTGTGTTTATATCCATCATTGGGCGTGTGACACATCTGTTTTGGGCATTAACCTTAGGCCGACTTTGCACATATAATTTATTAAGAATAGTAAATTCAAAATAAATGTTACACTCATTTAAATCGGATTAAGACTATATTATATATGGATTTTACACCTCTCCGAAAGAGGATTCCAACAAAAATATTAGCCTCTTAATCTGAGCATCATAACATGGAGTTTGGACCTAGTTGTCCAAATTTAACAGTTTTACTGCACCCAAGCCAAAGTTTATTTATGATGATGGGTCGACTTATATAGTCAAAATAGAGGCTGATTTTTGGTGTGTGAAGGGTCTGCTCACACCTGCTGTCTATCTGTGAGTGCTAGTGGCCCGATTTGCATTGTAGAAGTGCAATTTGAGCCTCCAACCAAGCCCAATCTTCATAATCCATTGCTGGATGGAGTATTTCACCTTTCTGGGCTGCGTATTGGTTGTTGGACAGGATATACATTTCGCTGGAACCTTATCTCGCTAGAAACTGAGCTGCATTGTTGCTGTTGGGTGTGACAGAGGCTCATAACAAGTGCATTGGGTATTTGCTGCAGTATGGTAACAAGTTGCTTGCCATATGACTGATATATAAATATTGTTCCTTTATTCTGTGAATCTGTTCATTGGACGTGAATGGAATGTATATGGAAGCATATTTATATATAATAATAATATTAATAATCTAATTTTAAGGTCACGGCCAAGCCAGACACCAAATTGGTGTATGAGAACCCCTTGTTCATGGGACAAGGGACCCACCTCCACACAGCGATTTGACTGCCAAGTCTACGAAGGCATACATACTCTACCCCCCTCTGGTTTTGAACCTGTGACCTCTAAGGAGGAAACACATGCTCTTAACCATTAGGCCCACTCAAGCTATATAAGCTGTTATCTATGTTGAAGAGCATTTCTCTTATGGGTTTTTGGGAACACAGCGGAGCTGCTATCTAATACCAGATGTCATCTCTCCTATCTGTTCTTGTATATTCAAATTTTATATAAGGAAGTTGGAGCTATTCTATGGGTAACATCTCCACCTATCAGTATGTATGTTCATTTTCTGGGTCTGAAATAAGATGCATTTTGTAATATCCCCAACGGGAAATAAACAGTAATACACAGGAAAAACCACAAGCACCTATATAGAACAAAATGTCGGAACTAGAATATGGAACAAATACACATAAAATGCCAGAACACTGAGCCATTTTATTAATCTCTCGGAGAAGACCTCTATGAAATGTGCCTTTCCTGCCGCACACCTGTGTCCCGGCGCCCATGGCTCCTGGCAAGTGAAGCACAACCGCTTCCTCCTCAGCTCTCTCCTGGCCTCATCATCAAACTGCCCTCGTCCAGGATTCGCCTTGGGAGGCGGAGCCCTCGTGTCCTTACCCTTAGGCCGGAAGGCCTGTCTCTGGGGATAAGGTGTCCGAGTCCTGGGTAAGACATCCTGTAAGTCCCGAGTCCTGCTGATGGCATCCTGAAGGGTAGCCGGTCTGTTCGACCGGACTAGGCCACGAAGTGGCTCTGACAGCCCCTCCACAAACATGTAAACCATCCGAGCTGCAGATAAATCAGGTACCATCACCGAAATCCTTAAGAAGTCTGAAATGTATGTCTCTACACTCCCAGTCTGTTTGAGCTTGGTCAGCTCAACAAAATGCTGCTCCGGATCCCTCCTGTCAAAGCGCTCTACCACCCTCCGGGTAAACTCGGCATATGTCGTCACTGTGGAATGCCCGAGTGTCGCCATCCCATGGAACCACCAATCCTGGGCCTCACCCTCCAGATGCAATGTAGCCACCTTAATGGCCTCTGACTGCGACATCTGGTTAAGCTGAAAATAGATGTCCAACTTCTCCACCCAAGACTTTGCCGAACTGTTTGATGAGCCATCAAACGTGGGCAAATGGAATCTGCTAGCCGCGCGGTGGTCATCACGGTGGTGCCTGTGCCACCGGTGATGATCACAGGATCTAATGCCATACTAGACCTGGAGATAGCCTTCGAAGGTGAGAGAATCCATGAATGCCTGTCCAAAAGCCTGATACTCTGCAAAAATGCCAGCCATCCGAGCCGGATCCATCTCTCGCTGTGCTGTTGTCCCTGCGTCCTCTGCCAGGAAGGTAGGCATGGTAGATCGCGTGGGTGCTGGAGTATCCCTCTGTGCACCTCCTCGTACTCCTGCCCCTGTATCCTCTGGTAAGAACGTGGGCATAGTGGATCGCGTGGGTGCCTGAGTCGTCACAATGGGGATAGCATCATGCACTGGTACATGGTGAGACATACCCGATCCCTCACCGACCTGGAAAACCCTAGGGGGTTCTCTCTGTCCTACCTCTACGGCCGTGAGCCTCTGTGATATCTCCTGCACGTGATGGAGGAGTGCATCCAGTTTCCTCTCTGCGTCTGCCATCGGGTCCCGCTGCTCTGTGCCCCTTACAGGCTGCTCCTCCTCTGAATCTGTCTCAGGTGGCTCCTGATCAGAATCCCTCCCCCCGAAGGGAAACTTCCACCTACCCTCAACGTCTCTGTGTCTCCTCCGGTCAGAGTAGGGATTATCCCCGGGCGTCATAGACTGCTGGCACCACAGGCTGAGCCAGAACTATGCTCTGATACCACTGTAATATCCCCAATGGGAAATAAACAGTAATACACAGAAAAACAACAAGCGGCTATATAGAACAAAATGCCGGAACTAGAATATGGAACAAATACACATAAAATGCCAGAACACTAAGCCATTTTATTAATCTGAGAATATATGTATATGGGTACAAAGATAATCAGAATGAGTGCACCTATCCTTGCTCTAGGCAAGTGGAGACCCTCTCAGAATAAGAAATGGCTGCAACAGAGACTGCGTCCTAGCTGACTGGAGAAATTGCCGTAGAACAACTGCTGCTACACTATACTAGAACTAGGGGCTGATCCCCTCACCGGAATGAGCTGAAAAATGGAAAGCTAGCTAAAATCAATCCCCCGGACAAAACCTAGAAATCGTGAAGCAAATACTCCACCTCTGAAAAACCACCAAATAAATCCCCTCCAGAGAAAATGCTGTCTCTCCCAGGAACAGTGCAGAAGCCCAAGAAAACGCTGGGAAAAGGGGCTGAATCCACCTGCAAATCCTCCGGATGAAATAGCAATCTCCTCAGGGCTGGAAAACACTGAAATCACTGCCAAATCCCCACACAACAACCCTGCTCAACAGTAACTGCGTCCTCCCTAGCTGGGACTGCGTCCTCTCTCCTAGACTGCGCAGTCACAAAAAGGGGCAACTCCTCTGCAAAACGTCCACCAGAAATCCACTGCAAATCACCAACTGAAACTGAAGGAAAAACCTTGCTCGAGCAGGCACTCGAAGTCCCCCGGAGCCAAGGGCGAGATCTCCGACCGGAGACACTCAGTTTGCACTAAACAGTGCTGCAAACCGACTAAACAACCGGCGTGCTGAAGTAGACAGAAGTCTGGCTCTCAATATCAATATCATATCAACAATGCCAAATGGAGTGAAAACCCCGCCTTATATAATGCTAGCTCCCTCCAAAAACCCTAACTGCGTCCTTCACCCTCCTTGACCTGCGCAGTCACCCTTGGGTCAGCGTGAGGCCTCCTCATGTGCGTGTGGACCCCCAAGGCCACCCCTTTAAGTTACAACGTCCATCAACTAGGAAAGCACTTTATTTTATTAAAGTGAGATGACCCCCCTTATTTCTCACTTTATTTATTATTTTAACTAAAGGCGGCAAAACTATACAAAAATGAAATATTCCAATTAGCAGTGCTAATTAGGAATATTACACCATGGCACAACAAATGATTGTCACCATTCGATCTTATACCCTGCTCCTTTATTTGCGAACTAAGGCTCCTTATTGAATCAACACGGTATACTTCCTCTTTTAATTGCAAATTGATGTTTATTATTGGATTATCACCGTTATTAAAAATACCATGGCACAACAGAAAATTGTCACCATTCGATCTTATATCATCACGGTTTCTTCCGAATTTAATATTACCATTAACCTGTTGACCCATACTGAAATCGTCGTTTTTAATATCGCCATTCATTTATTGACCTGAACTGAGTTCTACGTCTGCGTGGACTGTGTGGATTGCGTGGTTGCCGGCATCGTGGATGGGATTAACGACATTTTCTTTGATAGAACAGTCCGTATAGCCAACGGGAGTGTGCTTTCTGGGATTTAAGGGAACAACATCCACGGGTTGGCTCCATCTAGGACAGTAAGCCAACATACCGACCTCTGACGCAATTCCTGTTTCGTTGAACCAATTCATCGTTAAATTTCTGATTTGAAACAGCTCATTGTAGTTATAGGATTTGGGAACATCCTTCCTCATTTTAATGATGTTTCTATCACTACAGTCAGAGGCAACCTGTTCATTTTGATTTTTAGAGGATAGGATGCTGGAATTACTGCTTCCATTCTTCGCATTAGACTGCGGAGAGTTGGTGACAGATACTCCTACTCCTTCTGCGTCTACGGGAGAGTGAGAGCCGGTATTACAGACGGATCTTGCCTGCTTACGATATCTTCCAGATGACTACGGTTCTACTTCAAAAAACAGGTAACCATTAGTACCCGAAACTTGTGTTTCATCAAGAACCAGCTTCTTGAGTTTTTCCAGCTTCTTTGAGTGTCTGTCACGAGCTAGTTGACCTTCATTCTGAGCTTTGAGAGCAGCCTTTGCATCAATGGTTCTCCACGGATCTGGGTTAATTAAACTGGCAAGCTTCAGGTTCAACAAGATAATCGAGCGTCCTAATTTGTCTAACGATGTACGAGTCCGCTTGATCTCACCACGAATAATGTTAAAACTCAGTTTGAGAAAATATTTCTTATATCTGCGAAGGTGAAGAATAGGTTTAATGCAGGCGAAGGCGAGAATCAGGTTTAAGTCATGGCAATCCTTGAGAAAATGGAGGTCTGTGGCCTTTCTTTCAATCTGAATTCAATTTTTTTCCAAATAACAAATATCTACCCAAGACACCCCTCCGTGTAGGGAATTAACTATGGTTTTCAAGCTTCTGTGATTTTTGTTGATTGCAGAATCCGGATTATCCACAATATCATAAAATGATTGTTGACGTTTCGAATCCCAACGGGGATCCATCATGAGGACGAGAATTAAATGAAGACTGAAAGAAAGTCGCAAAATGTATAAATAGTGAAGGGCTGAGATGAGAAGATGAGAAATGAGAAGAACCGACAGACTCTATAATTTGTTAAAAAATTTTTAAAAATTTATAAAAAAAAATTAAAATTATTTTATTTTATTTTTAAAATTTTTTCAAAGGTTTTATTAATTCTAATTTTAATAATATTTACAATATTTATTAACTTAATAATAAACATTTTTTTAATAATAGATATTTTTTAAATTTTTTTATTAATAATAGATATTTTTTAAATTTTATTTTTTTAAAAATTTTATTTAATATTTATTTAATTATCAAAGCTCTAAATTACCACAAAAATTTTATTTTATTTTAATAGTTACTTCAGATTTATATTATTTTTTAAAATTAAAAAAAAAATTAAATTTTTTTGTTTATTTTATTTTTTTTAACTTTTTCCTTCCTTCCCAAGGTTTTATTAATTCTAATTTAATAATAAATATTTACAATATTTATTAACTTAATAATAAATATTTTAAATAATAATTTTTTTTTTAATTTATTTAATTATCAAACCCTAATTACCAAAAAAAAATTTATTTTATTTTAATTATTACTTGAGATTTTTATTATCAATAATATCAAAAAACAATTATTTATTTTATGTCTAAATTAATCTTTATTAAGTATATTAAATATATTTTCTTAACTAAATAAAATCCTAATAAATTTTAATTTTATTTTTTATTAATAAATTTGATTCAGAATGTTATCTTTACTTACTTCCAATCACTGATAATAATTGTTAATTAATTATTTTTTATTAATAAAAAATAATTAATATAGATAATTATTATGAGTAAGTGAAGTAATACGAGTTACGAAATGGCATGCCCTAAAATTTCTTACTACATAGGAGAAAAAGCAAACCTGCGAGATCATACCTAGGATAAGAAGCAAACTTGCGAGATCATACCTGGGATAAGAAGCAAACCTGTGAGATCATACCTAGGATGAGGACGAACCTAAGGAGCAAATTTTTCTATCTAGGGGTCGCCAATTGTCACTAATCTCGTATCCTCCATCCCTGTTTATGTTATCCGGGTGTTTCATAATTTCCAACGCTTCTCTAATCTTCCGTCTCTGATAGTGCTCCTCCCTCGCAATGATTTTAGCGTCCTCAAGACGTATGTGATGTTTTTTTTCGAGGAGTGATTAGCAAGGGCATATATTCTAGCTCGCTCATGTTTAATATCGGCACCATGCTCTTTCAGACGCTTTTGAAGAGAGTGCCCAGTTTCACCAATATAACTCTTGCCACATGAGCAGTCAATCTTGTAAACACCTTTAAGTTGCCCCTAACTAATGCTGTCTTTGACTGAGCGCATATTTTGCCTAATGGTTCCTGCTGCTGAGAATTGTGCAAAAATGTCATTCCTTCCCAAAACCCTAGCAATCTTATCTGTCACACCTTTAATGTATGGTAGTAAAACCCTACCAGTATTCTCTTGGGGATCTTGGCGCTTTTTGGATATGACAGTGTTTTTTGCTTTGTTTATGGCTTTCCTAATTTCTCCTTCCTTATACCCTATACCCAAGAAGACAGATGTCAGGTGAGAGATTTCATCCTCCAGATGCTCTTCATCGGAAATTCTCAGGGCTCTTACAGCAAGAGTGTTAAGGACACCAAATTTTTGAGCAGGATGATGGTAGGACTCAGCATGGAGGTAGTTGTCCGTATGGGTCTTCTTCCTAAAAACCTGATGCCCTAATGTTCCATCCTCTTTTCTGGTAACCAGGACATCCAAGAAAGGAATGCTCTTGTTTTCTTTAATCTCCATGGTGAACTTAATTTCTGAGGAAATTGAGTTGAGGTGGTTGAAGAATTTCTCGAGATTATCCCTACCATGCGACCACTTTATGTTAGTATCATCTACAAATATTTTCCACCAAGATGGACTTAAGGGAAAGGAGGCAACGACTTTCTTCTCGAAGTTTTCCATAAATAAGTTGGCCATAATAGGTGAGAGAGGCGATCCCATTGCGACACCAGATACCTGTTCATAGAACTCTCCTTGGAAGCTGAAGAAGGTGGATCGTAAACAAACCTCAGCAAGTTTAGCTATTTCCGGATCCATGACCTCATTAATAACCTTCACTGCTTCATCTAAAGGGATTTTGGTGAACAGTGAGACCACATCAAAGCTTACAATAATGCCACTATCTTCCCCCTCTCTTCTTTAATAAGCTTAACAAAGTCACTTGAGTCCTTAATGAAGGACTCGGTGTTCCCAACGAGAGGTTTGAGAATTTTCGCGACATATTTTGCTAGTTCATAGGTGAGGGATCCAATGGTATTGACAATTGCTCTAAGGGGAACCCCTTCCTTATGAATTTTAGGAAGCCCATAAATCCTTCGAATGACTTCACGGGAGGGAGTCATTTTCTTCTTCAATTTATCATCGAGATGAGAGTTCAATATTGCCTTCTTAACTTCTCTTAAGACCTTTGGCAAGGGGTTTGAATTTAACTTCCTCTAGCTATTGCAATCAAGATGTTAATTCATTTTTATAATATAATCCACCTTATCTAAAACGACAACTGCGCCTCCTTTGTCTGCCTTAAGGACCACAATATCGTTGTTGTTGCGAAGGGATTTAAGAGCGCCTATCTCCTCCTTGCTGAGGTTACTTTTAGGTGGTTTAGCTTTTCTTAGGATTGTGGAGCATTTCTGTCTAAGGGCCTCTTTTTCATCCACTGGTAAACCTCGAATGCCCTCCTCAATGCTACACAAAATGCTCTCATTTGGAATACATTTAGGAGCAACAACGAATCCCAGACCTTTGCTAAGAATCATACGGGAATCATGACCTAATTCCACTGAGGAAAGGTTTACCACTCTTTATTCAAGTAATATTCAACTAAGGTTCTCCTATTAATGTTCCTCTCTAAACCATCTATGTGTTCTTTATTAATATTTCTTTCATCAGATATGGGCTTCTCCTTATTACTCAAAAAGCCACACAGGCCACGCCTTCCTTTCTCCTTTATTTGTGAATTAATGCTTATTCCTTTTTTATTAATAATATTTATTTTATCATCTAAGTGCTTCTCATTATCGTTCGAAGAGTTTCCTTCCTCCTCTAATCGCGAATTGATGTTTTTTAAAGAATTATACCCGTTATGAAAAAGACCATGGCACAACAAATGATTGTCACCATTCGATCTTATACCCTGCTCCTTTATTTGCGAACTAAGGCGCCTTATTGAATCATCACGGTATACTTCCTCTTTTAATTGCAAATTGATGTTTATTATTGGATTATCACCATTATGAAAAAGACCATGGCACAATAGAAAATTGTCACCATTCGATCTTATATCATCATGGTCTACATCACGGTTTCTTCCGAATTTAATATTACCATTAACCTGTTGACCCATACTGAAATCATCATTTTTAATATCGCCATTCATTTTTTGACCTAAACTGAGTTCTACGTCTACGTGGACTGTGTGGACTGCGTGGTTGTTGGCTTCGTGGATGGGATTCACGACATTTTCTTTGATAGAACAATCTGTATAGCCAACGGGAGTGTGCTTTCTAGGATTTAAGGGAAAAAAATCCACAGGTTGGCTCCGTCTAGGACAGTAAGCCAACATACCGACCTCTGACGTAATTCCTATTTCGTTAAACCGATTCATCGTTAAATTTCTTATTTGAAGCAGCTCATTGCGGTTATAGGATTTGGGAACATCCTTCCTCATTTTAACGATGTTGTTGTCACTACAGTCAGAGGCAGCCTGTTCATTTTGAATTTTAGAGGATAGGATGCTGGAATTACTGCTTCCATTATTCGCATTAGACTACGGAGAGCTGGTGACATATGCCCCTGTTCCTTCTGCGTCTACGGGAGAGTGAGAGCCGGTATTACAGACGGATCTTGCCTGCTTACGATATTTTCCAGATGACTGCGGTACTCCTTTGGAAAACAGGTAACCATTATTACCCGAAACTTGTGTTTCATCGAGAGCCAGCTTCTTGAGTTTTTCCAGCTTATTTGAGTGTCTGTCACGAGCTAGTTGACCTTCATTCTGAGCTTTGAGAGTAGCATTTTCATCAATGGTTCTCCACAGATCTGGATTAATTAAACTAGCAAGCTTCAGGTGCAACAAGAGAGCCGAGCGTCCTAATTTGTCTAACGATGTATGAGTCCGCTTGATCTCACCACGAAGAATGTTAAAACTCAGTTTGAGAAAATATTTATTATATCTACGAAGGTGAAGAATAGGTTTAATGCGGGCGAAGGTGGGAATCAGGTTTAAGTCATGGAAATCCTTGAGAAAATGGAGGTCTGCGGCCCTTTTTTTAATCTTAATTTGATTTTTTTCCAGATAACAAATATCTACCCAAGACTCCCCTCCGTGTAGGGAATTAACTATGGTTTTCAAACTTTTGTAGTTTTTTTTTAGGTCATTTCAGCAAGTATGAGGTCATTTCAGTACCTAAACCTCATGTATCCATCATTTTTTAAGAATTAATTCCAACTGTCAAGTCATTTTCCACTCATAGGCCCGGTTTTTCTTCAAACTTTGTTTCTAACCAAAAAAAGATGAATTTGACAAAATTGATAGAGGTTTTTTTTCCATCATAGGTCAAAAAAGAAAAACCTCCTTCATTTTTTACACAGGTATCATGGTTTGGGAGAAATGTCAAAAATACAGGTGCTACAAGAGGTTTGTTGCACTTATGGAGTGACCTTGGGAAAATCTAGTTTTCTCCTAGATGGAGTGTCAAAATTAGTTTCTTGATGAGTCAATTGACAAATATAATAGAATATATTTCCAATGAGCTATCATGAGCTCAATTTGGAGTTGAGGAAGGCCTCCAAAAGTTGCCTGCAACAGCACTGCATTTTTGCTCCCTCATTCTGCACTTTTTGACCAATCTTGGGAGAAATGAATTTTGAAAAGTCAAATGACCTTCATTTTGAAAAATGAAGGCATATCTGGAAACTAGAATTGAAGGGATTTCCAAAAAGCTATCTTGGAGCCAATTTGGACACCTGAAACCTAGTGAAAAACAACCTGCGATATGGGGGTAAAATAGCATTGCGCGTTTCACAATTGACTGATTTTTTCTGAGTTTTTCTACAAATTTGAATTTTACCATGGGGAATCATGTTTTGACATCATGTAATTTATGATGTAAATGTAATTATAATGTTTTTACTATCACCTAGGGTAAATACATTAGGTAAATCAATCAAATGATGTGTAATGAATCAGTTTGCAAAAAGTTAGGGTTGAGTCACTTTGACCACCCTACACTCTGGGTTTCAGTTCAGACTTAGTGGATCAGCTCCTTCTCTTAGGGATTCGACCCCTAAGGTTGGGAGAGGTTGTTTGAGGCCTATATATTGTACTTTTTGACTCATTTTCAAAGTTTGGATGCTGGAGTCAGTTTGATTTTTCTAGTTGATCAAGGGAACTTGTACTCAGTTTTGGCCAAATTAATACAACCGGGAGTTGCAGCTATATTTATGGGATACCTGTGGTATTAAATATCTTTCATTGTTTCTTCTTCAGTGATGTATGTGTGAATTTATTGTTCATTTTCTTTTCATGTCTATGATTATGATCTTTTATAAGTGTGAAATTCAGAATACATGTTAGCCATGCTCTAGTTTGGGTAACTGATAATGTTTTGTTTCATATATTCTGTTTGAGAGAAATACATCTCTTATGCTTCCCTCGGCCTCCTTACATTTTCTAAACCATTCCATAACCATTTCCCTCAAGTGATTGGCATTATACCTACCTTTCCCCATTCTCCTTGACCTATTTCATTATCTGCTAATTTACCCAACCAAAACCAAATCGAAACAACCCTTTGCACTCTATACCTAGCCTAAAACCTTATTTTCTCTAGCCCTCCTGGCTATGACCCTTTTTGAGAGAGCCCTCTCCAGCTTTATAGGGCTAGCTATCAAGTCAAAAGCTTGGTTTGTGGTTACCTCTGTTGGGATTCCTTCCTCGGCCTTGGGAATCTGGTGGAGTGATAACACAACCCTCTCGGAAAACTCTATAACAGTCAACCCAAAGTCAACAAAAGTCAACATTGTCCAGTCAATGGTCAACACAAAAACAACAACAGCAAAAGTCAATGCATCTAGGTGAAAGTCAATGTCCAGCCTCAATTTCTGTGCCAAAAAATGCGGACTGCAAAAATCAAAATTTTGGGAGAGCTTGAGGTCAGTTTTACCATGTGTTGACCAAAATCAATGCTGGTCAAATCTGCACTGAAACCCTAGGTCAAAACTAGAAAATCCTTACTGTGTTTTTCCCACGTGTGACAAAAGAAGAGCCTCCAAGATGATGATCGAACCAATCAGATGATGAGAGAGAATGTCTGATGAGTTATGGTGAAAATGACCTAAAACGTTGACCTATATATATTCATCGGTGAGGGTGTGTGACACATCTGTTGGGGCTTCAAGCCTACATTACAATTATGGCCGACCTTGCACATAAGTGGAATTAATTCAAAATAAATGTTCTACTCATCGGATCAAGATGATCTTTAGATCGATCTTACACCTCTCCAAAAGAGGAATCCAATAAAAATATTGGCATCTTCGTCTAAGCATCACAACATGGAGTTTTGACCTAGTTATCCAAAATTAACACTCCCTCTCAACTAGGGAGAACTCCATCCACCTGTGCCATCCAAACATTGTGCATCATCCTACCGTAACTTGCTTTGTTGGCTTCTTTATTTTAGAACAAAAGGTGAGTCACAAAGACATCACTCTCGGCTGAAAAATTCATCTCAGAGGTCTGAAACCTCTATAGGACTCAAAGGAGTCACATACCAACCCGAAGTTGGTATAACTGACCCGAAGTCAATTGGAGGTTTGAAACCTCACTAGATTTGATCCCAGATCAAGTGGTTGGACATGTGCCATCCTATACATAGAGAGTACGACAATCTCTGATGTGTCCATCGGTCTTTGCTACTAGTCTCTAGATTTTCCCACCTTATTGGCCAAATGAGAGGTACTTCCCATGAGTCTGGAACTCCATGGGTAGGATGCATGCGGGGCATAGATCATGAGAGGTGAACCAACTCAATATCATAACGGTGGGGCAGAAGCACACCAACAAGGTTCAGCAAGCCTAGCCATGTGGTTTCTTGTAGCTCCAAGAAGCTATCCCCAAAGCCCCATGGAGCTCCCAGAGCTCATCGTCCAACAGGACCCTCCGCATAGGGTCGTTCCATGATACCAAGATTCTCACGAAAGGTTAGGAACTTAACCTTCCCCAAGGGCTTTGTGAGAATATCTGCGACCTGATCATCAGTTCCTATGTGATCGAGCCTTATGGCGCCTCACTGTACCATATCCCAGATAAAGTGGTACTTGATATCAATATGCTTTGATCGATCGTGGAACACGGGATTCTCTGACAACCGAATCCCACTTTGGTTATCACAAAGGATAACGGTGGTATCTAGCACATGCCTGAACATATCACTGAAGAGCTTTCGCAACCAAACTGCTTCACAATAGGCCATACTCGCTGCAATGTATTCAGCCTCAACGATGCTCAAAGCCACCGCCTTCTGCTTCCTGCTCATCCAAGATATCGAAGTAGACCCAAGTGTGAAGCAGCATCCAGATGTGCTCTTGCAATCCACCACACTGCCAGCCCAATCGGCATTAGTATATCCATGGAGTGTCATGCTCACGACAGTGTATCTCAACCCATGGTTTATCGTGCCCCGAAGATATCTCAACAGATTCTTGGCACCAACCCAGTGAATGTGATGAGGATCAACCATGTGTTGACTCAAAGTGACGTTCACTGCAAAACATACGTCCAGACAGGTGTTCACTAAGAACATCAGGGCCCCTATGAGTTGACGATACTCAATAGGATTTCCTAGCACGGGCCCAGCAGCAGTGCCACTCAACTTCTTAAAGTTTAGCTCCATTGATGTCAACACGAACTTACAGTCCACCATTCCTAATCTTTCCAGCATCTCCACAGTATATTTTCCTTGAGAAGGGAAAATCTCGCCAGGTCTCTGCTACACCTCCAAGCCTAGGAAGTAATGCATCAATCCTAGGTCCTTCATCTCGAACTCAGAAGCGAGCTCCTTCTTACATTGATGAATGAGAGGGTCAACACCTGTAAGGAAGAGATCCTCCACATATAGCACCAGAATGAGAGGCTTTTCTCTATCAACCTTGAAGTAAAGCTTCGAATCAACATTACTACGAGTGAAGCCCAGCTTCATCAAGTAGCTATCTATCCTCTCATACCAAGCCCCGGGGGCTTGCTTCAACCCATAGAGGTCTTTCTTCAACCTACAAACATGGGTGTCTCAATCCCGGACTTCAAACCCCAGAGGTTTCTCCACATACACCTCTTCCTTTAACACACCATGCAGAAATGCGGTCTTCACATCCATCTGATGAATATTCCATCCTTGTGTAGCAACAAGGGCTATGATAGATCAGATGGTGGTATATTGAGCCACAAGTGCAAATATATCATCATAGTCTACGCCTTCCTTTTGAGAGAAGCCTCGGGCAACGAATCTTGCTTTGAAATTTTCAGCACTACCATCAGATCCATGCTTGATCTTATAGAGCCATTTCGAGGTGACAACTACTTTGTCCTCTGGTCTCGGAACCACATCCCAGACATCATTGTTCATAATGGACTCATATTGTTCGTGCATAAAATCCTTCCAGTCTTTATGCTTTATGACTTCTTCAAAATATCTAGGCTCATATTGTACGATTATACTCATGGATGCTAGACACCCTTTGTATCTATTCAACTTCTTGCTTTCATGGAATGTACCCCTAGGGGCCATATGTCCCTCGGCGATACCATTCTGCTCAATTTTATATATGGTTGTGGTCTCCCTCTTGATGCCAGCTTCTCTGCAAATTTTTTTGAACTCATTCATCTCATATCCAGTGCCATTATCGGTCCTCAATATCTTGATCTTCTTCCCTGTTAGATTTTCCACCAAGGCTTTGAAGGTATGAAACCACATGAAAGGCTCATCCTTATTATTTAAGAATTATATCCAGGTTTTGCGGGAGAATTCATCTATGAACGTCATATAATAAGAACATCCTCCCAAGGATGTCACGGGCAGCATACCAGACAGATCAGAATGTATTAATTGCAAGACATTATATGTATTTGTGACACTTGAGGGGAAAGGTCCCCTTGTATGCTTTCCTTCAACATAACCCTGACATACACCTTCATGATCATTTGAGAACTTGGGCATCCCCGTCACCACCTTCCTTGCTTTGGGAAGGGATTTGTAATGCAGGTTTCCAAACCTCCAGTGCCATAGTTCAGTCTGTCGGATAGTATCACATGCCATCGCTCTCAGTGGACTTCCTCCAACTTGGTAGATTGTATCAACTCTAAACCCAATCGTGATAACTTCCTTGAAGGTCTTGTTCCAGATGCGTACCTTCCCATAAACGAATGTGAAATTGAAACGTTTGTATTCCACGGCCGAAATAGACACAAGGTTCTTCTTCAAATCAGGTACATATAGTACATCTTGCAAGCAGAGGACTTGACCTTGAGATAAGTGGAGGCTCACAGTCCCTGTCCCTTTCATGGGATATGTGGCATTATCTCCAGGAATATTTTTCAGATTAACATCCTTCTCCACCAAATCAGAAAGATCTTCCTTAAACCTAGTGAGATGCCTTGAGGCACCACTGTCAATCAACCAAACATCCATAGTGTCAGGTGGAGATGCAGCAGAGAGGGCAGATACAAGAATGAATTCATTTCTTTTATCATCAACAACATTTGATTCCTCATACCTGGAACTTCTCGACCTTTTGAAAGGTTTCCCATTTCCATTGTGACCAGAGGGAGCCTTCCTCTTTCCTTTGAACCTATTGTAACTTTGATTTCCATTCCTCTGGTTGTTGTTGTTGTCACATTCCCAGGAGAATCCTTCTTGTTAGGGCATTCTCTAGCATAGTGGTCGGTCTTGTTACATGTGTAACATCTTCCTTTTCTTTCCTTGGGCCCTTGCTCTTCCATGGTTCCTCGGACCACCATTTTTCTTCTTATTAGCATGAGCGGTGAAGGCAGCATTACCTTCATTTTCATATTCCTTCATTCTTGTTTCCTCTTATACGCATCTGGATAATACTTCGTCAAAATCAGGTATCATGTTGTTATTGTGAATGGTAGTATTGAATACATGCCATTCAGAGGAGAGACCTCCAAGTGCGGTGAGAACCATTTCTTGATCAGCTATTGTCTCCCCAATGGCCAGAAGATTATTTCTGATTTCGATCAACTTCAGAAAATAAGATTGAATGGATTCATCCATGCCTTTCTTCATATTCTTCATTTGGTTCTTAAAGAAAAGGACTTGATTTGCATTTTTGGCCTTGAACATGTTGACCAACTTATCATACATCTCCTTGGATGTGTGTAGCTCAGATATGTATGCAACCAAACTCTTATGAATTGAATCTCGGACCATCAACTTTTCTTTGATTTCCCCCTTCTTATATTTTGACTTGGTGGTAGTAGGTGCAGATGATGAAGGCTCTTGGATTTTACCCTGCACATAGTCCATGACATCTTGGTCATCCAACATTAGATCCAAAGTCATCTTCCAGGAATGGAAATCTTCCTTCCCAATCAATTTTTCATCGGATTTGAAGCCATTATATTTTGAGGTACCCACGGGTCCTAGACAAATGCTACTTCTTCGATGATTTCTCTTAATACAAACTTGGGCTTTGTCTTCACCTTAGCTCTAATACCATGTAAATCTTCATAGATGTTCTATGCTTGATGCAACTTTACTTTTATTCCCAATATCAAACAACAATCATATAAACAAGAAAGTAAAACGCTGATAGAACATACTAATAAATCAACAGAAGACAAGCCAAAAATACACTTAACTTGATCAGCAAAATATATGTGTTGTGGTGCGTTTCGGCGGTCAACAGGATCCTTCAACCAACAAAGTCTCTACACGGTCAGCCAACCAGAATGTGTCACACAACCCTGTCGGATAACTCTATAACAATCAACCCAAAGTCAACAAAAGTCAACGTTGTCCAGTCAACGGTCAACACAAAAATAGCAACAACAAAATTCAACGCAACTAGGTCAAAGTCAACGTCCAGCCTCGATTTATGTGCCAAAAAATGTGGACTGCAGAAATCAGAATTTTTGGAGAGTTTGAGGTCAGTTTGACCATGTGTTGACCAAACTCAATGCTGGTCAAATCTACATTGAAACCCTAGGTCAAAACCAGAAAATCCTTGTTGCATTTTTCCCACGTGTGAGAGAAGAAGAGCCTCCAAGATGATGATCAAACCAATTAGATGATGAAAGAGAATGTGTGATGAGTGATGGTGAAAATGACCTCCAACATTGACCTACATATATCCATCAGTGAGGGTGTGTGACACATCTGTTGGGGCTTCAAGCCTACATTACAATTCTAGCCGACCTTGCACATAAGTGGAATTAATTCAAAATAAATGTTCTGCTCATCGGATCAAGATGATCTTTAGATCGATATTGCACCTCTCCGAAAGAGGAATCCAATAAAAATATTTTCATATTCATCTGAGCATCACAACATGGAGTTTGGATCTAGTTGTCCAAAATTAAGATTAGGCGATAAAGAAAATGAAATATTTTGTGCTCTTTTAAAAATTTGCAACGATTCACCAATATGCCAAATATAAAATTAGATATCTTATCATCCATAATAGATATTGAATTTAACCATGAAAAATGGATCCAATAACAATAATGGAAATAAGAAATATTATAGCACTTATCTTCAATGTCATTTAGAAAAATTAGCCAAGGCACTTAATAAACAATTTCTCAAGAGATAAACGATTTAAATGATCAATTTTGTTTTAACACCATTAGCAATGCCAATTAGATACTATGTATATCAGTTAGATCTTTAATGCTAATGTAAAAAAACAAGTGATCAATAAATGTGAATATGCCTGTAATAATAAATTCCAACTTCTCAACAAGATATCAATGCAATAAGAAATTCTTGAGATTACTTAGATTGTTCAAGATGGAACTTAAGTGCTTTTATGAGTGAATTACAAAATTGCAAGATTATGATTATATTTATGAAGCTCACGAGACAATATGTTACATCTCTTATTAGGAAGCAATGTAACAGCTAAACGAACATACAATTTTCCTTATGTTACCAACGCTAACAATCCTTTTCACAATATGCTATGCTTATCAAAGAAATAGTGTATTAACCAATGTCACAAAATGCCATTATGAAATTTAGACATTAAAGTATCAAGACCAAGTCTAGGACAACAATGAGCCAAATATGTCAAATCAGTTCAATACTTATCTCTTTATATTGGTTAAATGAGAGCACTTAAGCTGAAAATACTATAAATTTTTGTAGATGTTCTATGCTTGATGCAACTTTAATTTTTATCCCAATATCAGTGATCAATCACATAAACAACAAAGTAAAATGTTGATAGAACATACCAGTGGATTGACAAAAGACAAGCCAAAAATATATAAGTGTGTTGGTGCGTTACGACGATCTGTAGGATGCTTCAACCAGCAAAGTCTCAATATGGTCAGCCAACCAACAATGTCACACAACCCTCTACGACAACCAAAAAAGTCAACTCAAAAGTCAACGTTGTTAGTCAACGGTCAACACAAACAGCAGCAGTAGTAGCTAGGTCAACGTAGCAAAGTCAAAGTCAATGACAAGCCTCGAGAATAGTGCCAAAAAATGTGGATTTGAAATATTGAAATTTAGGGAGAGCTTCAGGTCCGTTTGACCTTGCGTTGACCAAATTCAATGTTGGTCAAAGCTGTTGCATAAACCCTAGGCTGAAAACAGAAAAGCGTTGCTGCTGAAATTTCCCACGTGTGGAGAAAAGAGCCTCCAAGGTCATCGAACCAATCAGATGAGGAGAGAGAAATGTGTGAGGATGATATGAGTGAAAATGTCCTCTAGCGTTGACCAATTTATATCCATCAGCGAAGGTGTGTGACATAACTGCTGGGGCACAAAACCTTAAGGTCGACCTGCACATATTTTGAATAAATACAAAATAAATGTTCTGCTCATTGGATTAAGATGATCTTTAGATCGATCTTGCACCTCTCCGAAAGAGGAGTCCAATAAAAATATTGGCATCTTCATCTGAGCATCACAACATGTATTTTGGACCTAGTTGTCCAAATTTAATGCTCCCTCTCAACTAGGGAGAACTCCATCCACCTATGTAATCCAAACATCGTGTGTCATCCCACCATAACTTGCCTTGCTGGCTTCTTTATTACAGAACAGAAGTGGGTCAGTCACAAAGACATCATTCATGGCTAAGAGATTTAGCCCAGAGGTCTGAAACCTCTATAGGACTCACAAAGAGTCTCATACCAACCTGAAGTTGGTTTACCTGACCCGAAGTCAGTTGGAGGTCCGAAACCTCACTATACTTGATCCCAGATCAAGTGGTTGGACCATTCCATCCTAGATAGAGAGTACGACAATCTCTAATGCATACATCAGTCTTTGCTACTATTCTCTAGCTTTTCCCACCTCACTGGCCAAATGAGAGGTACTTCCCATGAGCCCTAAACTCAATGGGTAGGATGCATACGGGGCACAGATAATGAGAGGTGAACCAACTCAATCATCACAATGGTGGGGTGAAAGTACACTAACAAGGTTCGGCAAGCCTAGCCTTGTGGTTGCTTGTAACTCTGAGAAGCTATCTCCAAATCCCCCCACAGATCCCAGAGCTCATCGTCCAACAAGACCCTTAGCATAGGGTCATTCCACGATTCCAAGATTCTCACGGAAGGTTAGGAACTTGACCTTCCCCAGGGGATTTTTGAGAATATCTGTGACCTGCTCATTAGTTCCTACATGATCGAGCCTTACTGTGCCTCGCTGTACCATATCCCGGATAAAGTGGTACCTGATATCAATATGATTGGATCGATCGTGGAACACGGGATTCTCAGACAACCGAATCCCACTCTGGTTATCACAAAGTATCACAGTTGTATCTAACACATGCTTGAACAGCTCACTAAAGAGCTTTCACAACCAAACTGCTTCACAACATGCCATACTCATTGCAATGTATTCGACCTCCGCGGTGCTTAAAGCCATCAACTTCTGCTTTCGGCTCATCCATGATATCGAAGCAGAACCAAGTGTGAAGCAGCATCCCAATGTGCTCTTACGATCCACCACACTGCCAACCCAATCGACATCAGTATATCCATGCAGTGTCATGCTCCCGGTAGTGTAGCTCAGCGCATGGTTTATCGTGCCTCGAAAATATCTCAATAGATTTTTGGCACCAACCCAGTGAATGCGATGAGGCTCAACCATATGTTGACTCAAAGTGTTCACTGCAAAACATACGTCCAGAAGGGTGTTCACTAAGAACATCAGGACCCCTACGAGTTGATGATACTCAGTAGGATTTTCTAGCATGGGCCCAGCAGCGCTGCCACTCAACTTCTTAAATTTGAGCTCCATCGGTGTCGACACAAACTTACAGTCCACCACACCAAATCTTTCCAGAAGCTTCACAATGTATTTTACTTGAGAAAGGAAGATCTCGCCAGGTCTCTGCCAGAACTCTAGGCCTAGGAAGTAATGCATCAGTCCTAGGTCCTTCATCTCGAACTCAGCAACAAGCTCCCTCTTGCACTGATGAATGAGAGGGTCAGCACCTGTCAGGAATATTTCGTCCGTATACAACACCAGAATGAGATGCTTTTCTCTATCAACCTTGAAGTAAAGGTTCAGATCAGCATTACTATGAGTGAAGCCCAGCTTCATCAGGTAGTTATCTATCCTCTCGTACCAATCTTTGGGTGCTTGCTTCAACCCATAGAGGGATTTCTTCAACCTGCAGACATGAGTGTCCCGACTCTGGACTTCGAACCCCAGAGTTTGCTCCACATACACTTGTTCCTTTATCACACCATGCAGAAATGCGGACTTCACATCCATCTGATGAAGATTTCATCATTGCGTAGAAGCAAGGGCTATGATAGATTGGATGGTGGTATATCGGGCCACAGGTGAAAATATTTCATCACAGTCTACACCTTTTTGAGAGAAGCCATGGACAACAAATATTGCCTTGAAATTTTAAGCACTTCCATCAGATCCATGCTTGATCTTGTAGAGCCATTTCTAGGTGAAAACTGCTTTGTCCTACGGTCTTGGAACCACATCCCAGACATAATTATTCATTATGGACTCATACTCTTCGTGCATATCATCCTTCCAGACTTGATGCTTTACGACTTCCTCAAAAGATCCACCCTCATATTGTAAAATAGTGCTCATGGCTGCTAGATACCCTTGGTATCTATTTAGCTTCTTGCTTTCACGGAATGTCCCCCTTGGGGCCATATGTCCCTTGGCATCCTGGAGAGTGTCCCTGAGCCATGATGGTCTCTTCCTCATCGAAGGAGGTGGATCAATCAGGTCCATCATTCCTTCAACATCGAACATCATCTCATCCTTTGGTTCTTCTTGATTTCCAGGCCTTGCTTCATGATCTTCCTCAGATCTTGGAAGATTGACTATTTTCCTCAGGGAAGCATCTTCGTCAAAGGTAACATCGTGGCATATCTCCACTTCCCTTTGACTAGGAACATAGACCCTATAGGCCTTCGAAGTTTCGTTGTAGCCCAAAAACATTCCCTTCTTCCCAGAAGCATCCAACTTGCTCCTCTTCTCCTTCCGCACATTAAAATAAATAGGACATCCAAAAACTCTAAAATGTGAGACGTCAGGTTTCTTACTAGAGAAAACCTCTTTGGGAGTTTTGGAGTCCAGAGCGGAATGCGAGCATCGGTTTTGTATGTACACAACAGTGTTTGCAGCTTCTCCCCACAGAAAATTTGGTAGACCTTGGTCACATAGCATGGCACGGGCAGCTTCCACAATGGTCATGTTCTTTCGTTCAACAACATCGTTCTGCTCAGGAGTATAGACAATTGTGGTCTCCCTCTTTATGCTAGCTTCTCTCCAAAATTTCTTGAACTCGTTCGTCTCATATTCAGTGCCATTATCGGTCCTCAATATCTTGATCTTCTTCCCTGTCAGATTTTCCACCAAGGCTTTGAAGGTACAGAGCCACATGAAAGTCTCATCCTTCTTCTTCAAGAATTATATCTAGGTTTTTTGAGAGAAGTCATCTATGAATGTCATATAATAAGAACATCCTCCCAAGGATGTCACGGGCAGCATACCAGACATATCAAAATGTATCAATTGTAAGACATCAGATGTCTTTGTGATGCTTGAGGGGAAAGGTCCCCTTGTATGCTCTCCTTCAACACAACCCTGACGTACACCTTCATGATTATTTGAGAACTTGGGCATCCCCATCACCACCTTCCTTGATTTGGGAAGGGCTTTGTAGTGAAGTGTCCAAACCTCCGGTGCCATAGTTCCATCTATCAGATAGTATCACACGTCATCACTCCCAGTGGACTTCCTCCAAACTGGTAGAGTGTATTAACTCTAAACCCAATCGTGATAGCTTCCTTGAAGCTTTTCTTCCAGATACGCACCTTCCCATCAATGAATGCCACATTTCAACCTTTGTCTTCCATGGCCGATATAGACACAAGGTTCTTCTTCAAATCAGGTACATAGAGTACATCCTGTAAGCAGAGGACTTGACCTTGAGACAAGTGGAGGGTCACGGTCCCTGTCCCTTTCACGGGATATGTGGAATTATCTCCAAGGATAATTTCCAGATTAGTGTCCTTCTCAACCATATCAGAAAGTGCTTCCTTGAACCCAGTGATGTGGCTTGAGGCACCACTATTTATCAACCATACATCCATAGTGTTGGGTTGAGATGCAACAGAGAGGGCAGATACAAGAATGAATTCATTTCTTTTATCAACAACATTTGATTCCTCATACCTAGAATTTCTCGACCTTTTGAAAGGTTGACCATTTCCGCTGGAGGGAGCCTTCCTCTTCGCCTTGAACCTGTTGTTCCTTTGATTTCCATTCCTCTGGTTATTGTTGTTGTCATCATCATCGAGAGAATCCTTCTTGAAAGGGCATTCTCTAGCATAGTGACTTGGCTTGTGACAAGTGTAACACTTGCCATTCTTTCTTTGGGCCCCTGCTCTTCCTTTGTTCCTTGGACCACAAAAGTTATTCTTTATAGAATGAGCAGCGAAGGAAACATTTCCTTCATTTTCATATTCCTTCATCCTTGTCTCTTCTTGTACGCATCTCGATATTACTTCGTTAAAGTCAGGTATGACGTTGTTATTGATAATGCTAGTGTTGAACACATGCCATTCGAATGAGAGACCTCCATGTGTGGTGAGAACCATCTCTCAATCAGCTATTGTCTCCCCAATAGCCAACAGATTATTCCTGATCTCGGTCAGCTTCAGAAAGTATGATTGAACAGACTCATCCCTGCCTTTCTTCATATTCTTCAATTGATTCTTGAATAAGAGGACTTGATTCACATTGTTGGCCTTGAACATGTTGACCAACTTATCATACATATCCTTGGATGTACCCAGCTCAGAGATGTAGGAAACCAGAATCTTATGAATTGAGTCCATGATCATCAAATTTGCTTTGATTTCTCCCTTCTTGTACTTTGTTTTGGCAGCAGCATTTGTAGTGGATGGAGGCTCTTGGATTTTACCCTGCACATAGTCCATGACATCTTGGTCTTCCAAATTAAGATCCAATGTCATCTTCCAAGCATGGAAGTCATCCTTCCCAGTCAATTTGTCATCAGCCTTAAAGCCATTTTAGTTTGAGGAACCCATCCTCTTCTTCGGTGATTGCTACAAACTAGGGCTTTATCTTCACCTCAGCTTTGATACCATGTAAATTTTTGTAGATGTTCTATTCTTGATGAAAATTTACTTTTTATCCCAATATCAGTCAACAATCACATAAAAAAAAAATTAAAATGTTGATAGAACATACCAATGGATCGACAGAAGAAAAGCCAAAAATATATAAGTGTGTTGGTGTGTTACGACGATCAGTAGGATGCTTCAACCAGCAAAGTCTCAATATGGTCAGCCAACTAGCAATGTCACACAACCCTTTAGGAAAGCCAAAATGGTCAACTCAAAATTCAACCCAAACGTCAACGCTGCTAGTCAACGGTCAACGCAAACAGCAGCACCAGCTAGGTCAACGCAACAAAGTCAAAGTCAACATCTAGCCTTAGGTATAGCGCCAAAAAATGCAGATTTGAAAGATCAAAATTTAGGGAGAGTTTCAGGTCCGTTTGACCTTGCATTGACCAAAGTCAACACTGGTCAAAGCTATTGCAGAAACCCTAGGCCGAAAATAGAAAAGAGCTACTGCTGAAATTTCCCACGTGTGGAGAGAAGAGCCTCTAAGGTCATCAAACCCATCAAATGAGGAGAGAGAAATGTTTGAGGATGAGATGAGTGAAAATTTCCTCCAACGTTGACCAATTTATATCCATCAGTGAAGGTGTGTGACACAACTGCTGGGGCACAAAACCTTAAGGCCGACTTGCACATATTTTGAATAAATTCAAAATAAATGTTTTGCTCATCGGATTAAGATGATCTTTAGATCGATCTTGCACCTCTCCGAAACATGAGTCCAATAAAAATATTGCAATCTTCATCTAAGCATCACAACATGGATTTTGGACCTAGTTGTCCAAAATTAACAAATACAAACAATGAAATGCTTATGATTGCAAGACGATAATGCATGCAAGAATGCAAATGAGCAAGCCAAGGAATAACTAGAAAGACAACCCAATTAAACCACTTTTCCAACAAAAGACTATAAACAACGATGCAAGGGAAATCAAGAGATGAATGTTCAATGAGTTTAAGAACTGTTCATATGCCACTTCTATGTACGATCAGACTTCATGATGCTTTTAAACTAATGTGGTAGTCATCAAAACTTGAAATATATTCCAAACAGTGATTACCCAATAAATGTAAATAAATTGTCAATGTATTAGGGTGACTTATTAATTATTTTGATGCCACTTTCATGTATTTTTCACCATTGTTAAAAAAATTATTCAAGGTTTCTTGTAAAATACTGATGAATGTAAGGCTTTAGGAAGCAAACCAATGGGCATTTAGGCCTTGAGAATGGCTAGTTTTCTTGCCCAAAATTCTTCCAATGATTCAACCTCTTGCAACCACAATTGTTAGCTCAAAAACTATTGTAATCTCTGCAACCACAAAGTATTAGTGAAAAAACCAATATTCACCAAATCATAGATAAAAGAGAGGCAAAGGAGGATGGGATGGGGTTAGAAGGAGGCCTAAGGGCTAGGAAAAGGGCATCGAATCCCAAGAAAATTCCCCAAGGGCCTAGCGGCTAAGGGAAAGAGGCATGTAGGGCCTATCAGAAGGCATCCAAGGGCTGTGGCCTAGGGGGAAAAACCCCTTAAGGGTTGTGGCTTAGTTAGATGGGGTCGTGTGAACCCATGACCAGCCTTGAAAAGGATGCGGAGAGGATAGGGAACAGGGGACAAGGCCTCTAAGAGGTTGAACGACTCCCTTGGAGGGAGGCCAAGGCCTTGAAGAGGGCCAAAAGGCAGATGGCTAGGGATGAGGAGGAGAAAAATAGGGTATAAGAGGGCTACGCTAGGCGTAGAAGGCCTAAAAAAATTTGGATCCCCTGCAAAATTAAAAATTTGACCCAGATCTTCAAAAATCGCCACAAAATGCCACAAATTCGTCTTTGAGAGCTAGCGACTTCCCTTCTTTCTTCTGTGATGAGCTCTACTGGAAGCCAAAGGCTAGATCTTGCCTTCCCAAGCCTAGATCTGCCTAAAAACCCCAATGATTTCCTTCAAGAAGGCTAGACGTCTCACTTGCGTGAGAGAAACCCTTCAAACCCTAGCTTTAGGGCTAGGCTCTTCCACAAAATTTGAATCTTATTTGATGGCTTGAGAATTCACCTGTACAAATGAAAATTGAATTTTCCCAAAACCACAAATATATACCAAAATAAAACCCCAGTTTCTACAAAACAAAAGTTAGAAATAATTTACAAATTATTTTTACAAATCATTTACAAGATATCTTCAAATATATAATGTTTTGCAAATTAATATTTTTGGATAAATATCTTGAATAATAGCAGGGGATAAATGTATTTTCCGAAAATTAGAATATTGGTCATAAACCTTACTGGAAAATTAAAATACCATGTAGAAATCCTATAGCCCAAACATAGTTGGCTCTTCCCCAAATTCTGTGAACTTGGAGCCCAAGGGCCAGTGTACCTGCAAATCTCTATAATTTTTCTCAAGTAGAATTGGTAGATCATATGGTGAATTAGATCAACTAAGATGAAAATAAAATTCTACCAATAGAATTCTCTTATCACCAACAAATGAAATAACAAATCATTAAATTTTTTAGCACAATATAGGAAAGAACATAACTAGCACACGCCATAGATAAATGGAAGATGAACACTATGAATTGAACCCCAAAGTCTTTCTATTATGATGTAGAAATGTTTCCAGTAGAGCAATGACTCAATAACAACATTACAAAAATAACATTATCTAGAGATGTCCAAAGATGTCAAATAGAAGTAAAATGACTTCTATTTATAGAGAATTCCCTCCAAGAGGAAAATAATGGCTAGTTGGTTTGATTCCCATCAAAATAATCTCGCCCGTCGAAAATAGCTTGATGATCTTTTAATCTCCACTGTTGATTTTTTTTATTTTGAGGAAAAATTCAATTTTTTTTCTAAAACCCATTTTTAATTAATCTAAAAATTAATATTTTGGATTAATTTCCTCAAAAAATTGACTATGACTTAACCATCAAGGTCCAAGGGCTCAATTTTTCTTAAAATATCCATTTTTTCCTTAGTGGGAGACCTCAAAAAATTGTCTTATTTTTGACCTGCGATATTTTTGATTATTTTCCACTTGGAGAAATATTAATTTCTCTATAGCTATTAATTATTATTTTGGCTGAGGATATTAATTTATTTTTTCCAAAAAAATTAATTAATTGACACTAGAGGAGATTAATAATTTTTCCACCCTCAAATATTTTAGCCATGGTTTCTAAGTATGAGAGACCATGCACTAAAATATTTTTTACATTAGATATTAAAATTAACTCAACCCTCAAATGGGGAATACACCTTTACATATAGACCCTCATGACATTACCCAATTCTGCGACATAATATGATCTAGTATAGACCAAGTGATCTGTAATAAAATAATTTATCCAAATAGCTTAAATTATTCCCAAACCACTTTTACAAAGACTCGATATAACACCAAGGCTCCCCTAAGATGATTGTCAATGAATTCCACCCTAGCTTTGGGGTTTAAGCTGTAGAAAAAACTCTGCCAATTACCCATGTTTAAAAACACACATAATTTGGTGAGGTTAAAAAACCTCCTAGGATGAAATTCGTCACCAAAATCAAAAGCTTACATAGGTCTTGTGACAAAATTAAACGGCCATACTAGCATCATTTACATTATAACTTATAGAAATTTGGTTTACAATGATAAAACATGTGTTGGTTGATGAATCTAAATTTTGAAAAACATTCTTCATGTCTTCGCATTCTGCTTCTTTGAAGTGTCGACAAAAATGTGGTCAACAGAGCCCATGGGATAGCGTACTTGTAAATCTATATTAAATCTCAAGATAAACTGTTAGATGATGTAGTGAATCAGGTCACCTAAGATAACTCATACCAATAGAATGTTCTTATCACTGAAAAATGAAATAACAGTTAAATATGCAATGCACTATAGGATAAACACATAACTAGGACATACCATAGATAAAAAAATATAAGAACACCATGAACTGAACCCCAAAGTCTTTCTAAATGAGAAAAATGTTTCCAAGAGAGAAACAACTCAGTGCATGAGTTACAAAATCACCTCATCCAAAAAGATAGGAAATAGAAGATAAATGACTTCATTATATAAACAAAAACCCTCAAAGTGGAAAATAACAGTTAGTTGGCTTAATCCTCATCAAAATAATCTCTACCGTTGAAAATAACTTGATCAACAAATAATCTCCACCACCGAATTTTTATTTTTGAGGAAAAAATGGAATTTCTCTTAAAACCATTTTTTCTTAATCTAAAAATTAATATTTTGGATTAACTTCCTCAAAATTTTGACTTTGAATTAACCACCAACGTCCAAGGGCTCAAATTTTCATAAAATTTTGGTGGAGGACCTCCAAAATTTGAATTCTATTTTACCCATGAATTTTTTATTATTTTCCACTTGGAGAGAAATTAATTTCTCTATAATTATTTTTGACTCAAAATTAATTCTAAAATATTTTTACATCAAAATATTACAATTAATTCAACACTTGAACAGGGAATACACATTTAGATCAGACCCTCAAGATATTACCCAATTCCACGACACAATGATCTAGTATGAAACCAAGTGTAATTATAATAAAATAATTTAACCATGGTGTTTTGAATACGGGGGGCCATGCACTAAAATTATTCTTCATCACACTTTTACAATAGACTCGATAAACACTATGACTCACCTAAGACCTTGTCAACGAATTCCACCTTATCTATGGGGTTATAGCTAGAAGAAAAACTTTGTCAATTATACATGTTTACAAACACACATAATTCGAGGTTAAAAATCTTCCTAGGAGGAAATCCTTTGCCGAAATTAGAGGCATACCTAGGTTTTATTACATAATTAAATGGACATACTACCATTATTTACAACATACTTTGCAGAAATTGGGCTTACAATGATGAATGATGACAATTGATGACTTTGATCTCTGAAAAATTTTCTGCACTTCTATGTATTCTATTTTCTTGGATTGTTGACAAGTGTGATAAACATTTGGCTCCGCATGGAGACGTGTTTCTTTACTGAAGAAATGTGACAATCTAGAATCATGTATCCAAGAAAACAAAAGTGCATCAAATAGATTCCGCTCAAAATCAAAATCATAAAATATACACCATAAAACATATAGAATATTTTCTTGAATACAAAATGCCTATTCTAACATTTTGAAATGTAAAGACATAAAATTTAAATGCGTGAAAAGAAAACTAACTACTTGCATAAATAAAATCTTATCTAAGATAGTAGTGTTAGATATATTATACAAAGATTCCTTATGGCATCAAATGTCTTCAACGTAGTGCATACTGAGCATCTGCCGACTCTTAGGTAGGTATGTGGGTTTCTTCTTAGATGTGTCATGTTGAATACTGAAAATCCTAGGACTCTGAATTATATGAATATTGAGTTTCTCCCAACCATCAGATGCATCAAAGCTCTTCCCTCTTCTTTTCTGCTTTTTACTTTTTCTTATGGTGGGTTGTGATGCCAATAATGGGACCGATGTAAATTCTCTGTCTTGATCTTGAAAATGCTTGGATGGAGAATTTGAAGAATATGAGGTATGCCCAATATTATTCTAAATATATTTTGTCAAAGGTGACATGTAAGTTCAACAAGTACCATGATTGACTTCAATAGCTTGGTTTTTCTCAATTTCTTTTCCAATTATGCCACTTCCAATTAACCTCTTTTAAATGGGACAAGAGACCTCGCAATGAGATGACAATTGCTTTGGAAAATTGGGAGGCTTGTTATTCATTGAAAGATATTTCTGTATGTCCCTTGGATCCTCTAGTTTGAGCAGGAATTCCTAAACTTGTGATTTTTCCATTATTTGCAGTTTACTTTGAAGAGTGATATGTTCGGTTTTCATGGCAGTCATTTCTTCGGCGTGCTTTGATTCCATAATTTTCATTTTTTGTATGCAATCAAACTCCATAGTTTTCATCATGTCCAGTAACTTGTACTCCATGGCACTCATTTCCTTATCATGGTCTAATTCCATGGTATTTTTTTAATCGTGCTTGGTTTTTTTCCATGGCCAACAACCTCTTCTGAAGAGAGATATGACTGGCTTCCATTTCCTTTATTAATTTTTCATAATTTTCTTGGATGTAACTATTGTCTATCTCATGAGTTTCTTCCATGGTTTACAACTCCTTAACATGATTTTCTTCTATAGCTAATATCTATTCTAAAGACCGACTTCCATGTCTTACATAGAGCTCATTTATTTCTTATGATTTTCTTTTATGGTATTCAACTCTTCAGCATGCCTTTCTTCTATAGCTAAAAACTTGGTGTGCATGGATTTAATTTCCTTAGAGTGATTCTCTTGGTTGAGTTCCATGGTTTTCATCAACTGAGCTTGACTGAATCACATGTCTCTATGCATTTGATTTAATTACTTGATAATAGGTTTATCATCAAAACCCCTTGATCATTTATTCTTGCCTTTCCACTATCGAGGATTATTCTTTCAATGATACAAGTGTATTCATCATGAAAATGCTCACAAGACTTGGAATGGGGAAAATACTTATGCAACACATTCTCTTAAAACCTCTCTACAATAGTTGGGCCCTTTACAGGATCACTTTCATCTCTCTTTACATTTTAATTAGAACAAGTTCTATCCTTTTTATCTTCATATCTATTTTTAAAATAATTGACAATGGCTTGCAGAGAATCAAAAAAATTGTCAATAAAATCACAAAGCCAATTCTTAGCATCACCTTCCAAGGAAAGGACAAAGAGATGCATCTTGATGAGTTCATGATTATAATGTGTAGAGCCACAAAACTGTAGAATACAATGTGTAAACTTTATGAGATGATATCTAATGGTGATTACATTATTACTCGTGGAAGAAGATAGACTATTAATGGAATTTTCCGCAATATCACGAGGAATGTTAGTAAAATGAAAAAGGGAGAACAAGTAATTCATGATGAATTTCTTAATGGAAAAAGGAGCTAATGGATTTCAGAGGTAAATCCCTGTTCAAGAAAAATAATAATTCTACAAGAAGTAGGCTTCCAACAGAAATTCTTGCAAAAAATGAAAGAAGTGGAGTCACCACTTGAACATGAATCTAACTCTAAAATTCTAAAGAAAAAAATCCGTAAAGTTAGTTAAGAAATAGGAAGAGAAAACTCTATCCCCAGATTAGGGAAAATAAAGTGGATGCCATGGAGGGCTTCTTGTCTGAGAAAAAATGAATGCTTACTAGAATTTAGTTTGTTTAACCGATCTCTAAGAGCGGGGAGTTAACCAAGATATCGAGATTCCTTCTAATATAAGATCTTGTGAGAGGATGAATAAGTGGAGTTTCCACCCAAACAAGAAACTAACCCAAATGTCTAGGTGCTGAAGGTGCAAATAGAAACTATAATATATTATTGATGGTGGATAAGGTTATGAACATATGAGAAGATTGATAAGATGTCGAAGAGCTAGAAAATGTCGCTTGACGGGTGAAGAAGATGATGAGATATAAATATGGATAGAATGTCATGATAACCAAGGACATAAACACTATATCACCAACAACGACACCAAAAAATTTGTTTGTTGTTTTTTTTTTCTTTTTCGGATTTAAGATGAAAGATGAATAGGAAGAATTTCGTTGAAGCGCCAAGAACAAGATAAACTTATCCCTGAAAATGACGCCAGAAAATGTTGTCACCCAAATTTTACAGGTAAGATGTGACAACACTAAGGACGGGGGTTGTCACTTTGATCCTCACACTCTCTCTTCTAGTTGTCACCCTACAAAGAGATATGGGGGATATCCCCTATTAAATGTGAAGATAAAAGACCCATCGACAACTGAAAATTCTGAGAGAAACAACTGAATTACCTAGCCACTTGATTAATTTATCTAGTTTAATGATTTGGTTAGATTACCCTGAAATACCAGTGCCTTAAATGGATTCAAAACACTTTATTTACCTGAATTATCTACCAAGCCAAGGGATAAAAATTTTCTGCTTTAGGATGCTCACTACCCTATATGAAATGTGACACCTGAAACTAAGTGAAATGCAAGATCTTGATTAATTTTAAATTATATAGCTAGCTAGATGAGGAATTTCCCTCAGCGACTTTGAAACTACTCTCTAGAGTTGGTTGTGGAGAGAAGCCCAGGGAAAGATAGCAAAGTATATATTAATGATACCTCCCCGAGAAATATAACCACCCAATGCCTCTAGCATTGCAGAGATCGTGGCTCTGATAACTGCAAAGTCACCTTGTTAACCACTAAAGAGGGTCTAGGTTTTGCAAACTGGGTGAGAAAGGTGGTCTTATCTTTCTATGAACTAGGATTATGCTTGGAGGTAAGTTAACTAATGCAAGAATAGTCTAAAAAATTTAAGTGCAAGATGAGTGATTATCTTTAGGTGAAATCATTAAATGTTTACTTAGATTCAATTTAGTGCAATGAAGAGAAATGCTTAGAAATTTACAATGACATTATTCACCAAAAGAAAGTGTTTAATGAACCAAATAGATGGCGCCAAAATGTTTTCAAGATTACCAATATCACAATAGAAAATTGCTCGTGAAATAACAATATATAAGCAAGTCCAATGTTTCTTAATGATATTAGACAATGATAATATTTCGACACAATATAATGTCAAGGTGCTAATTAGAGACAAAACAAGAGAACTTTGATTCTTTATGAACAAAATTAGCAATTCTTTAGATAATCACAAGATTACTCTTATCACAATTATGATGAAAATTAAGTGCCTTAAGAGTGATTTGATTAACAAGATTATAAATTTTAGATTGAAGCTCACATACAACAAGTTAGTAAATCCACAAGAAACAATGTAAACAATTATCCAATTATGCACTTCTTTAGCAATGTAATGACAAGTAAGAATTTTCTTCAAAGAGCAATTTGACAATATTATTAATCTTTGGAGGAATAAGTCAATCTTATCCAACAATTACCAATTCACTTATCCTTTTAGAGCACTCAGGTTCTTATTTATATGAGGATGTAAAACATGAAATTCTTAGGAAATAATGCAAATGCAAACAATGGTATGCCAATGTATACAAGAGATGAAAAAATGAAATGAAATGCAAGAGATGGAAACCAAGAAGATGATGACTGCAACACTAAGGAAAACCCCAAATTTTACTAGAAAACACATATTTAAGATGCATAAGGATGCAAGGAACAAATGTCAAAATGAAAAGAGATGATTGTCAATAACTTTTGGCACCTTTGTTATGTTTATATCAAACCTTATGCATCATATATCAGATCTTAGATAAATATGAAAACCCTCAAGAGATGACCAAATATGACAGCAAGCTACTTATTATGCCACTATTATGTGATTTTATCACTGTTGTAGGTGATTTTAGATGGTTGTAGCAAACATATCAGATATCAAATTTACCCAAGGGTCCTTCAAACTTCACTTATATGCAATTAACTTATATGAGGGCTAGAAGGATAGGCTAGGGCTAAAAGACGGGCAACGCTAGGCCAAGAAGGGCTAGAGGAAGCCAAGAAAGGGCAATGGTGAGGAGGACAAGGCCTAATAAGGCCATGACTAAGGAGAAGAGGGCCAAAGTAGCGGGAATGAGAGGGATAGAGGCCCTTGTGAGGCCACGACAAGGACAAAAATGGTATGTGGCTTAAAGAAAAATCCCTTATAGGGCTATAACCAAGGGGATCAGGGCGTAAAAGGCCCTTGGCTTAAGGGAAAAGGCCTTAAATTCCACGACAAGGCATAGGATGGGCTAAACAAGGCATCCACAATGGGATAAATTGGTATAGGGTTGTCGTTTAGGCTTGGAGAGCCTTCAACTAGGCCTAGAAGGGCTCAAAAAAACTTTGAACCCTGCAATCACAAGAATTTCTCCATGAAAATGCCAAAAATAACTTCTTTAAGGCAAATGTCTTCCTTTCTTGGCTAGGCATTAGGCTTGGAGAAGGTATAGAGATTAGTTCTTTCGTTCCTAGGCGCAGATCTGCCTCAAAACCCCATTTAAACTGCTCAAGAAGGCTAGATGTCACACTTGCAAGGGTGAATCTCTTCAAACCCTAACCTTAGGGCTAGGTCCTCCACAAAAATTCGATTTCCTTTAATTTCTAGAAGATTCACCTGCAAAAAAAGAATGAAATAATTCCCAAAACCCCAAATATATACAAAAAATCCCAAGTCCCAAAAACCACAAGTGCTATACAATAAAACAAGGATTAAAAATATTTATAAATATTCACAAAATTTACAAAATAAAATCATTAGCTCTCATTAGCAAATTATTATTTTTTAGCCGAGGGTCAATTTTTTTTTTTGAGAATTTTTAATAAATTTTATAGATGAATTGTTTCAAAAGATAGACTAGGAAAAACCCCCCTGCAAAATAATTCATCACAATGAAAACTTGGAGCCCAAAGAAGGTTGGTTCTTCCCCACAATCTGTGAACTTGGAGCTCAAGGGTTATCATACTTCTAAATCTCTATCAAATCTCAACATAAACTGTTAGATCATATAGTGAATCATATCACCTAAGATAACTCATACCAATAGATGTTTTAATCACCGATAAATGAAATGATAGTTAAATATGCAAAACAATATGGGATAAACACATAACTAGCACATACCACATATCAGTAGATAGAAGAACACCATGAACTGAAACCCAAAGTCTTTATATTATGAGAAAAATCTATAGCATAGTAGCAACTGTGTTACAAAATGACTTCATCGAAAAAGATGGGAAATATAAGTTAAATGGCTTCCTTATATAGAGAAAACCCATCCAAGTGGAAAATAATGGCTAGTTGGCTTGATCCTCATCAAAATAATCTCAATCATCGAAAATAACATGATAGTATTTTAATCTCCACTATTGAATTTTTATTTTTGAGGAAAATTTTGAATCTCTTAAAAACCATTTTTTATTAATCCAAAAATTAATATTTTGGATTAATTTCCTCAAAATTTTGACTTTGACTTAACAACCAATGTAAGGGCTCATTTTTTCTTAAAATATCCAATTTTCCCTTGGTGGAGGACCTCCAAAAATTGACATCTTTTTTACCCACGAATTTTTTTTTTCCCACTTGGAGAGATTAATTTCTATATAATTATTTTTGACTCAAAATTAATTAATTTTATGCCTTTGGATTTTTATTTAATTTTGCCAAAAAAAATAATTAACTGATTCTAGAGGGGATTAATAAATTTTCTACCCTCAAATATTTTATTCATGGTTTCTGAATGTGAGGGACCATGCACTAAAATATTTTTACATCAAAATATTACAATTAATTTAACCCTTAGAATGGGAAATACACATTTAGACTAGAACCTCAATATATTACCCAATTTTGTGACACAATATGATCTAGTATGAAACCAAGTGTGCTTATAATAAAATAATTTAGCCATGGTGTTCTGATTACGAAGGACCATGCACTAAAATTATTCTTAAAAATACTTTTACAATATATTCGATAAACAATGGGACTAACCTAAGACCTTGTCAACGAATTCCACCCTAACTTTAAGGTTATAGCTGGAAGAAAAAATATGTCGATTATGCGTGTTTATAAACAAACATAATTTTGGGAGGTTAAAAAACTTCCTAGGATGGAATCCTTTGCCGAAATCAGAGGACTACCTTAGTGTTGTTACATAATTAAATTGTCATACTAGCATAATTTACAATAGACTTTGTAGAAATTGAGTTTACAATGATGAATGATGGAAACTGATGACTTTGATCTCCAAAAAAAATTCTCCACTTATTTGCATTCTGATTTCTTGGACTGTTGACAAAGTGTGGTCAGCAGATCCATCATGATATATACAATTGGTTGATTATTTTTTGATGCATGTATTCTTTGATAGTTGTGGAATTATTGATTTTTTCTATTTGGGTATTTACCATGTTTAACAAGTTTTTGATACATCAGAGGAAGACTTAAGAAGCATGATAGCTCTTGGTAAAAATATATAATGGACACGATGTGTTGTATTCAAGCATGGTACTCATAAAGGGGTTTGAAAAAACTAGGTTTGATGATGGATTGAGGCACATGATGATGATGTGTGATTTGGAGCCGAGAAGCTATGATGGAATCTCCACAAATAAACTAATAGCTTTGGAACAAGTTGTGGGCTTGCGGATGTCTCCTGCCCGATTAAGAGGGAGTGACAGTGTTTCTATTCCTTAGTTGAGAAGGAGTGAGGATATACCTCCTCCCAGGTTGATAGGGATTGAGTATGCAAATCCTCCTTGGATGAGAGGGAGTGATGGTGTTCTCCATGTGTTGTGTACTTGGATAGGAATAACCACCATAAGTTAGGTGCATGAACACATACATGGAGAATGAGAGATTGGATAAGCATCTTGGATAAAAATTCTAGTGTCATGTACTATGACTAGGACTGACCATAGTAAGTCAAGTACATTTGACATGGAAATAATGGATAAAGGAAAAATGTTCCCAGATGATACTATGATTGGAAATGGTTCTATCAATGGACATGTTTGGTCTAAGAGAACTGGTATTTCCTAGTCATATTGTATTTGGGAAGGATCCTATGATCTAGACATACTCATTAATCCTAGGTAGAGTATGTGTCTTGATTAAGAAAAGAGGTAGGAATGCCTCCCAACATTATGTGCTTGGATCTTGTGGAGAGATAGAGCTTGTAATATTTTCTGAAGACGACAAGGCCTTCGTCATGTGATAATGCTAGTTGTGATGAATATTCTTATCAATCTACAATCCTTTCCTTTAGATGAAAATGTATGGATAAGGCACTATGAATACCTCCATAGTAAAGAGGGAGTGTTGGAAAATGTAACTAGGTTCGGTCTTCATAATATCATTTTATTGATTACAGTAACAAAAGAAAGAAAAATAATTGATATTTGAATTAAAAGAACCATATTTGTAATATGCCCCATTGTGACATATGAAAGAAAAAATTATTCATTAGACTAAATTTCAACCTAAAAGTGGCCTCCTAAGGAAAAATAATAAAATGATAGTTAAAATAATAAAATAATAGTTATGAATTTTGGAGGGAAAAGAAGAAAACTACCTTTTGTAATTGTATTTTTGGCATATATCCTTTAGGTTTACTTAAATTTCAAGTGTATACACTTGTTGGATGTGGAATAAAATTCCACATTGAACAAGTACCCATTATGCATACTTTTGAGAAGACCCACAATGATAAAAATTGAAGATACAATACAAAAGCGCATTGAACCGATTTTTAATGTATCTTCAATTTTGATCATTGCGAGTCTTCTAAAAAATATGCATAATGGGTACTCGTTGGATGTGGAATTTAATTCTGCATCCAACGAGTGTCTACACTTGGAATTTGAGTAAACCTATAAGAAGATAAGCCAAAAATACAATTAAAAAATAGTTTTTTCTTCTTTTCCCTCCAAAATATTCACATGTACCTCTTTTTTAATTTAAAGGGTTTTGATTGGTTTACATATTATTACGTGGCAATAAAATTTGAATTTCATGGACACTTTTAGGCTAAAAGTTCCTATAATTTGTATCTGAGACAAGTCCCATGGAGACTATCATAAGAAAAGAAAGTGAATTTTTTTTTTTTTGTAAAATGTAAGTCCACAGAAAGATCAAGTCGGCCCTCCTCCATCATGTAGGCTCAAGACCACAAGTGACACCACATTGAACCCTATGGGAAATTATAAATAAGAGAGGTCTTTGGAGATCATTGACACGATTCACATTATTCTCTTGGAGGCATCCATTGAAACCATATGAATGTGAGAAAGAGGACGAGCTTAAAATGACAAGGAATCAAGTAGCTGGAAGGAAGATTTTCTGCTCTCAGGAAGAAGAAATTTTTGGTTTTTAACCTATTTCTCTCTCCAACAGTTCACACATGTGGGAGGCAGTTTTTGTTGTTGAGGACCAAGTCTTGGGGCCAAAATTTGAATTTGATTGTCTAGGGTTTGTTGAGGAAGTTTTGACCAGGTTTGACTTGGACTTGGGAGGCTCGATTTGGAGAGGTATTGGCTTGATCTTGGGTTACAAGGCTGAATTTGATATTGTTCATTGGTATATGAAAGGATTGTTTGGTTTTTCCAGGGTAAATATTTGTGTCTTGTGTTTTTTGTTTCTTTGATCTTTACTTTCCTGCATATTGGAATTACTGTATAATTTCTTAGTGAATAAGAAGACACATATAATTCACAAGTAATTATCAAGAATAATAAAATCAAGTTACTGTGATCAAAACTCTTGATTTTCCAACACGGGGCATAGGTGCATGGGAAAAGGAAAGGTTCACTATATATAATTAATGTTGCATAGCGAAGAGGAGGGAGAAAAAATAGAAACTTAAGAAGAGGAACATAGAAATAGCAACAACGATGAGAAGCCACCAAACAAGAAACCATCTGGAGCATGTGTTCCCAGATATGAAACCTTCAAAGTAAGGGGCTTTATTAAAAGGTAACGAGCCACAATCCTCATTGATTGGGGTTCCACCCATAATTTCATCGATGCAACCCTAGTGGGAAGAAGGAACTTGGATACAGAGGATTTTGAAGGGTTTGACGTAGAAGTAGCAGGAGATCGAAGGATGGCATGTATAAGGAAAGTGACGTAGGTGGAATTAAAGATGGGGAACTACACTCAAGTAGATGATTTCTATGTAGTGGAGTTGGTTGACACTATTGTGATTTTGGGAGTGCAGTGTTTTATCACTATTGGGATGCACTAGATGGACTATAGTACCATGGAGATGGAGTGGGTCACACTAGAGGGACAATGAGTGTTGCTCATAGATGCTTCGAAGGTAGTGACGACAAAAAATATGGATACTATATTTCATCATGGAGACATAGCTTGGGTCGCATAGCGTATGGTGATGCAGCAAAAGGCATAAGAAGGAGACAAAAATTATTGAACAGATATCCAGGACTTGTTGGATAGAAACTAGAGGTTTTTTGAGGCTATCCCTCATGGCAGGGCCACTAGAAAAGAGTTTCGAGCACATTATAGATTTGGAAGAAGGGCCCAATTCAATCATCACCACATGATACCATCATCTCAAAAATATTTGAGGATATCAAGAAGACCACCGAGGAGTTGTTGGAGATGGGGCACATTAGGCCCAAGACCAGTCCATTTGCATCCTCCATGGTACTAGTCAATAAGAAATATGGGACAATGAGGATGTGTTTAGACTACAAGGCCCTCAACAAGAAGAAAATTAATAATAGGTACATGATATTATGAATTCATGAGATTTTGGATGAACTACAAGGATTTTTGTACTTCTCTAAGATAGATTTAAGGTCGGGTCATCATCATATTAGGGTTTGGTAGCAAGACATACAAAAGAGAACTTTTAGAATCCAATACACATATTACAAGTTTCTCATCGTGCCATTTGGGCTAATGGATGCACCAACCACTTTCAAGTCATTTATGAATCTTATATTTAGGAGGCATCTTTGGAAGTTTTTCTAGTTTTCTTTGATGATAATATCTACAACAAAAATTGAGAGGAGCTCTTGAGGAATTGAGATGAGGTGTTGAGCATATTGGAGTAGAAATAAATCTTTGCTAAAGAGTCCAAATGAAAATTCGTAATGATGAAGATTCTATACCTTGGGCACATCATCAACACAGGAAGAATACAAGTCCACTAGGAGAAAATTCAAGTTATCATTGAATGTATGACACCCAAGAACCTCACATAATTGAGGGGATTCATGGGAATATGTAATTATTATTAGCAATTTTTTAAGGGGTATTCTCAAATGGTGGCACCCATGAAAAATTTGACGAAGAATTGAGCTTTCAAATAGATAGAACAAACACAATGCACTTTTTAAAGGTGCGAGGTACATTAGAGAACTTTTGAGGTCTAAAATGGGCCTCCTAAGAAAAATTTACAGTCAAAATAAACTTTATAAGAACCAATAGGATTCAATATGATGATGTCAACCATGGGGTATGATTCACCATTTTTGGGGTAAAAAGGTAAAAAGATTAAAAAGTAATAAAATAATAAAACTACTTTTTCAACTTGTATTTTCAACATATCTCCCTAAGGTTTTACTTAAATTTCGAGTAGGAGTACTTTTTTGATGCAAAATTTAATTTGTCATCCAAGGAGTACCCATTTTGCATACTTTTGATGGATCCTACTACACGAAAAAAGACAAATACATGAAAAAATGTGATTGAAATCACGTTTTTCATGTATTTCTAATTTTTCTTGTAGCAGAGTCCATCGAAGTATGCAACATGGGTACTCCTTGGACGAGGAATCAAATTTTGCATCCAGCAAGTGTTCCCACTCAAAATTTGAGTAAACTGATAGGGAGATAATTTGAAAATACGAGTTGAAAAGGTAGTTTTTCCTTTTTTCCCTATAAAATTTGATGATGTAATCTAATGTTATTTTATTATTTCCAGAATTATTTTATAATTTCCTTAGGAGTCCCATTTTAGACCTCAAAATTCCCCTAATGATGAGTTCTTGTCTTGTTCCTACACTTCCATACTTTTCGTGACCTTTTATTTTAGAATGGGATGCATCAAGAGAAGGCATGGGAGAAATATTGATGTCGGATGGGAATCCAATCACTTTTGAGAGCTAGAAGCTAAGAGAGCTAGAAATAATCTATTCTATATATGCCAAGGAGATGTTATTCGTTATGCACACACTTGAAAAATTTAGGAAATATTTGGTGGGAGGAAAATTTGTGGTCAAAACAAGCCATAACAACCTGAGATACTTTCTGTAGAAAAAATATCTTAATGAGAGATAGCAAAAATGGGTTATCAAAATTCAGGCCTATGATTTTGACATCGAGTATGTGAAGGGGAAGAAGAATGTGGTGGTTGATACTCTCTCCAAGAGGCCAGTTTCCTACCCTTGCATGGAAATCAACAATGATTGGAGGGCATTTCTACTAGTGGAATACTCAAAAAATAAGTTTGCATGTGAGATAATGGACGAAATAATTTAGGATGACAGATATAGGGTTGTTAATGACATTAGTTATTACAAGGGAAGAATACTTTTTGTCCCTGAAACATAGCTCAAGTAGAAGATCATGAGAGTCATGCATGACTCACCCCTAGTTGGGAAACAAGGGTTTTTCAAAATGTATAGGTAGGTGTAAGAGCTATTTGCGTGGAAGGGTTTGTTACCACACAATCTAGAAGTTCCCTAAGAAAGGGAAAAACTAAGGGAGAACTACTATATTAAAAGATAACAGTGGGAAAATGACCCAGTGTCACCTCAGCCAAAGTCTCCATTTCTTTACGGACTTTAACCAATGGGATGGGTCCCAATAGGAAAGGCAACCACATAGAATATATAGATCAATGATTTAGGTATGATGTGATTCCACAAGGCCCATTCAAGGAGAGACACAATAATGGCTCAATGCTTCGGGGAAGCTAAATTCTCTCTAAGAAAGGCCTAGGAGGAAATCAATACTTAGGGTTCGATATTTATGATTATAATGGGTATTCCTAAGATAAAGACTCCAAATAATGGGATATGACCTCTCAAAGAAGCTCAATTTGATGTTTTAACACTTCCAAAAGAATCTTCTCTTCCTTTAAATACATAGGAAAGACTTATGTTGAATAATTGTGAGAAGAAATACTTCCAAAGTACTCATTAGGTAAAATATAGGGAGGAGAAAGGCATTCTTATGATTTATTTGAATGAATACTAAGCCCATACAAATGTCAAAGAAGTCCCTAAGGTGAGAGAGAAATACCTAGGTTTTTTGTCTTAAAATAGCACCTAGGGCAAGATATTTTATGGATGAAACTCGAGTGGATGCCCACCAAAATTTGAAAATAGGTAGCCTATACCCTGAGCTTGATGTTTGGAGCCTCATATTCTTGAAACATCACCTCCATAAAATTTGGTTGCGAGCCCTAGATTTCTTCCCTGCCTTTAGGGACCGAAATTTAGGAGAAAATATGGAGAAGTAGGTGTTTGACAATAAAAATCCTTGGACTAGTGCCTAGTCCTTTGGGATATGGAGTACTAAATGTGTTATATTGGCCAAATTTGTTCTCAAGGAGGTCAAAAAAGTATTCTCTAGCTACCAACTTTCACCAATTACCTACTATTAGAATATGGAGTTTCATGAAGAAAAGTAGCATTTCATCACTAGGAACATTCATTACATGTTATATCATGGGTAACGTATGCAAGAGACAACCAAATAGCTTCCAAAAATTTATTCAAAAAAATTAGGGCACAATAGCATTTACATTAGTTGCAACAATTACATACATTAGAAATTTTCAAGAGAAATATTTCGTCAACAAAAAAAGTTACAAGATAATCATGCAATATATCTATCCATGTTCAAGAAGTAGCTCCAAGACAAGATAAAAAATCAGCTCGAAATATCATAGTGCATCCAAGATACTCCAATATATTCCAAAGAAAAGTGAGTTATTTTACAAGAGAAGAATCTAAGTGATGATGATGATTTCTCACAAATGAGACTCACTTCTATTTATATGAGTCTCTCTAAATCGAATTAGCCTAATGAACCTCCAAAATTATAAAATAATGTGCTAAAAACAAGTCTTGGTCACAAGATGACCAAGTAGCTACACAAGTTATGAATAAGCCATTTATATGTAAGCCGAGTTGATGATGTCATGATTATGTAGGGCCATTGGAGGGCCAGGTTGAGCCCTCTAAATTCCATGGTGAGAGAGAGCGATCCAATAAAGATGAATTAGGGGATGGCCCCTAGTTCTCCATCCAAGTCATCATGTGGTGCCCCATAGTGGGTTTGGGGCACAAATGCTAGTCGCATGGGTCTCCCGATGAAATATAAGCCTGTACAATGCAGTAAATGAGGGCTTTGATGATGGTGCTTTTCCTCCCATGTCTCAGGTGTGAGACAAACCTCCTCTGGGCCTTGGATCAACTTCCATGATCATGTTAAGCCAGTTAGGGCATGTAGTTCCAAGTGCATCATCTCACGAATAATGTGGGGCAATGAACAAACTGCTCAATGTGCTTAGGGTTCCCATGGCATTAAATTATGCTCTAACATATGATGGAGTCCCATGTCTCTCAACACATCCCATAGGGGTGTCAATATAATCCTCTAGTGGGCTTGGGCCCCAGCTAAGTTGCCCAGGCCATGATGAAACCAGCTTTCAATTACATATCAGATCCAATGTGCTTCCTCATCGTCAGGTACAATAATTCATTAGTGCATCTAAGTGAACCAAGCTTGTTAACCAAGGGCATATTCAGACTTCATAATGGGCTTCCCTTCCAAATTTGGGGCTTTAAGTTTGTAATAGTGTTACCTCCCTAGGTAGGAGTGGCTAATAAATAAAACTATTAGGTATTCCCAACCCCTAAGGGGAAAGACAGGTCTAAGGTACATCCTTCGATAGATAGGGGTCATGTGAGTAATTATGAGATGGATAGGGACACAAGGGTCTCAAAGCCAAATTCCATGGGTTCAAGGATGGTAATGATGAGAGATGTCCACACATTTAGTTGTATATATGTAGGAGGGAGAGGTCATGGATACATGAGTTACCCCAACCTTTATTTTTCCACCCTTCTTCATTTTCCTTTTTCTTTGTATTATTACTCGGGGCTCTAGGAAATGAGAGCATGTATGATATAATAATTTATTACCCCCTTAAGGTGGGGCAGTTATTTGGCCACCAGGGTTTGGGACATTCATGGGTTCCTTAATGATGTGGGGGAACTCATGGGGCCCTAGGAACCAGGGTGATGGCCATAATGACAGGGGGTAGAGCTCATGATTGTGTTTTTCCCACGTGTTATTTTAATGTCCTGACCACCTTTTGAATTTTATAATATTATTTTTATTTTTTTTTCTTGCTTGTGCCCATTATATGTTTTTAACGTTCTTTTAATTGCATCAACCTCTAAGATAAGGTTTCCAATCCCGACCCAAACATGTGGATAAGGGGGGCGGAGGGGGGAGGTACTAGTTCCTTATGGACCCAGTGGTCATTTGGACCCAGAGAGGGAAGATGATGAAATAAGACTTGTAATGTGAATAGGATGATGGAATAGGACTTGTAGGGGAGTGAAAAATGTGAAATGGGAAAATGAGACCGCTCCACCAAAATCGAGGTTTCCCAACTAGTTCCCTTCCTAAAGCTGTAATCCATTAGGGGAGATCCCACAAGACTAGGATTGAGGATTAACCCCCCATTTAATGTGAGGGAACAAAAATATAGTCCAAACCCTTTCTTATTCCAAGTCACCCAATAATCCATGCCCAAAGTGCCCAAGGAAAATTAAGCATGAGCACCTGTAAGGAGTTTTTGGTTGTCGATTGAAGAAAAATCTAGTAGAAAAATCATTCTATGGAGTCACCCACTTTTGGAGGTAACATGGCCTCATGAGAGACAATTGGATTCATGTAGTTGAGTGTGCCATCTACTAAAAACAAAATTATTGAGCAGTCCCATCTAGTAGGATTACTATATCTTTTGCCAATTCTAGATAAAAAAATGGGAGAGCATCTCTATGAATTTCAACATGGGGCTTTTGAAGGTGCAAGGGAAAAATTGCATCTTCATGGTAGTGCATAGATTAACAGAATTTTCACTTTTCATGGCCATAGCCTCTTATTATTCAATGACATAGGTGGTATAGATGTTCTTTTATGAGGTATTCATATTTCATGAGATTCCCATACACATTTTCAGTGACCAAGATAACAGATTTCTCAGTGCAATTTGGCAGGAGCTCTTCAGATTAGCTGGCATGAAATTTATCCTGAGCACCTTTTATGACCTGTAGATGGATGGCTAGATAGAAATTGTTAACAAATGGGTGGAAGGATATTTGATGAATTATGTGAAAACACAACAAAAGACTTGGATCAGGTGGTTGCACTTGGGGGAGTATTTTTATAACACCACCTACCATATGCCTATCAAGATGACTACATTCAAGGAATTATATGGATATGATGCTCCTACATTCTTAGAGATTTCTCTAGGAGATAGCAGGGAACCCAGGGCTGGGGATTGGTTGCAAGAGAGTTAGGATCTCCTAAGACTCCTCAAGGAACATCAATGGGTAGCCCAAAATAAACAAAAGATGTATGTAGATTGAAATAGGGTGGAGAAAAATTTCCAGAAGGGGGGTCCTGTTTTCTTAAGGCTTCAGCCTTATAGGCAATCATCTTTGAAGAAGAGCAGATCTAAGAAATTAAAGCCATAGTTCTATGGACCGTCCAAAGAGATTAGGAGGATCAGGGAGGCTACTTATGAGATAGAATTGCTTAAAGAGAAAAGGATCCATAATTGTTTCCATGTATCTTGTCTCAAAAAGGTACTTGGAAAACAAGTAGAGGCCATAACAGAGTTTTCACCACTAGACGAGGAATGGAAATTAGTTCTCACTCCATAAGTCTAGGTTGTTATCACTCCACCAGATTTCTAAGGCTGAAGAAGAAATCCCAACAGAGGTAACCACATACCAATCTTTTGGCTTGGTATCTAGCTCTACCAAACCGAAGAGTGTTCTCTCCACAAAAACCACAGCCAAGAGGGCTGGATGAAAAGGTCTTAGGCTAGCTATGAAATGAAGAAGGGTTTGTTTTTTTTTTATTGGGTTTGTTGGATGAGGATTAGGTCAAAGAGGCTAGGTCAAGGAAAATAAGATGGGAATTGCAGTCCATTCAATGGGGCAAGGTAGGTAGAAAGCTTAGCACTTTAAGGTGATTTTGTGAGATGGTTTTAGACTGACAAGAAGCTAGGAAGAGCATAAGAGATGTATTCTTCCTAAACTGAAGAAAATGGACAAATTATGAAGACCTTCCCAAAACAGAGCATGAAAGAACATGTATTCTACCTATCAACTTAAAAATAATCATATAATAGACATGAAATGGTTTATGAGCTACAAAACATTCATACAAATGAAACATGAGAAAAAACAATGCTAATCATTCATAACACAGGTATCTTAAAGAAATAGCTACAACTCTTCATTAATTTCAGGCCAAACTGATTACACTGTAGTCCTTATCAATACAACAACATCCAACTGATTCCAGCCAGTGAAATGACTAACAAAATACATGATATAGGCCTCAAAAAACCTCTCCCAACCTTAGGGGTCCAATCCATGAGACGAGGAACATTTCCACCAAACATTGAGCTGAAATTTGAAGAGTAGGGAGGTCCAAGTGACTCAACCCTAACTTTTTGCAAATTGATTCATTACACCTCATCATGAGTTTTAACCTAATGTATTTACCCTAGGTAATAGTAAAAATACCATAATTAAATTTACATCATATATTTATAGAGTTAAAAACATGATTCCCTAAGATAAAAAGGTCAAATTTGCACAAAAACCTAGAAAAATCAGACAACTGTCAAACGTGTAATCCCTTTGTCAAACACGCCATCCATGTTGCAACCTAATTTTGGGTGCCTTCCCGATGTCCAAATTAGGCCCAGGATAGCTCATTGGAAAGCTTATCCTGTCTACTTTCCAAATGTTCCTTTATTTTGAAGAATGGACTTGATTTGACCTGTCAAAAATTGATTCTCCCACGACTTCTTAGTGTGCAGTGCATAGGCAAAAAAGTAGGCAGACCATTGAATTTTTTAATGCTTTTTCACATTTTCACCTGGCAGTTGTCCAAAAAAAGGCTAGAAAAGTGGTTTTCCTGCATGTATTTATCATTATTAATCCAATGGTGGTATTATTTTGGCCAATAGATGCCTCAAACAAAATCATAGTGCCTAGGGCATTGTGCACCTACCATTCGAGCTGTGCAAAAATTCTGAATTTTCTAGAAAATTTGGCCTCCAAGATGGAGCGATGTCTCACTAACAATGCGGTTTTTTGAAAAAATGAGAGAGGTTTTTTTTCATTGGCATGTTGTGAAGAAAAACTCCTCTAGTTTCCCAAAATTCATTTTTGTTTTGCCACAATTTGTTCTGTAAAAAGGTGACCAAACAGAATATTTCTTGAAAATGTGCCTTCAAAGAGATTTTCAAATTTTCCCAAATTTCCTCAAAATTGCTCCATACTTGCTTCATGGAGACCTAATATGGTATGATATGCCATGAGGGAAGCATAAGTAAGAAAATTCAACTTACCTTTCTCTTTCTTCTTGATTAGGTTTTGTAGTTTTGAACATCCAGGTCTAGGTTTTTAAGCCATTTCTCACCTTGGTTGGGCATGTCTGTGGCTGAGATATGGTATCTACTGAGAATATAAAATCAACACCTGCAATGATGGCCTTGTCTCCTTTCAAAGTGGTGGAAAAAATGTCTGTGAGCTACTCATGAAAACCTACCTCCTCCACTGTTTGGACCATTTCACAAAACTTATAATAACCCACATGTTTGAAAAAATTTGATTACTAGGGGTAATGATATCAAATCCTTGGTGTCTGATGACTCAATCCTTGAGAATATCCCTCCTTTTTGGTGTTATTTCTCTTCTATTTCTGCTCCCTCACTGTGTGGTTTGTTTTCTTCTTCTGCCATGGTGTTTTAGTGTTAAAACCCTAGGGAGGTGTGATGATGGTGGAACGTGGATTTTAGGAATAGGGAATGGGATAGGGAATTGAGGGAGATGGGGATAGGGATTTATGATTTTAATGGATGAGACAGGGAGTAGGGATGTAGAGGGGTTTGGAATAGGAAATTAATTACAGGTTTAGGGAATTGGGAGCCTAGGCAAATAATGTACCTATGGCTTAGGGTTTTAAGGGATGAAAGGCTTTAGAGAAAGGGAAATGTAATGTAGGGTTTTAAACTTGAATAAAGACACCAATTTCTTTTAAAAAACTTCACAAACACAAAATAAACTTGATGGAGAAGAGGAATGGAGAAATCATAGCTTACCTACTTTGTTGGAGGCCATGGGCAAGCGGGCAGCACATAAAGCAGGCGCGCAATGCAAAAGGCAAACACGCAATGCAACAAACAAGCGCATAACATCGTCTTGTAGGCCACTTTTGGAAGCCTTCCCGAGCTCCAAATTGAGCTCATGATAGCTCGTTGTAAATATATCTCTCTTGGCTACACAATGGACCTATTAAGCACTAAAAATGATCAAGAATAGCCCCTCAAAAATCAATTCTCCCAATACTATTCAAAATGTGCAGAATGAGGGTGCAAAAATGAAGTGTTCTCTTGCAGGAAACGTTTGGATGCCTTCCTCAACTTCAAATTGAGCTCATGATAGCTCATTGGATATCTATTCTAGTCTAGTTGTCATTTGACTTATCAAGAAAGTCATTTGGACATTGCATCAGGGAGAAAAATGGATTTTCATAAAGTCACTCCGTAAGTGTAGGGAAAACAGGGGATCTTGTAAAGGGAGGGGAATGACGGGGTTAGGGGTTGTCTAAATTATTAGGGAAATTTTTGGGGATAGGGATAGATGTTAGAGAGTGTGGGGAGGTGGAATTTCTAGAAATGAGTGAGGGGAAGGGGTCCAAAAGGGAAAAACACAGCCCTGACCTAGGAAGGTGTCAAAAGTGTAGCAATAGGTTGGGGTTTATAGGAAAGTGAGGGAAATGAGAGGAATGGGCATGGGAAAAGTTTAGGGGAGGTATATGGATTGTAGGTGAGGGTGATATTGATTGCTTAGAGAGAAAATGAATGCCTCTTTTATGTTGTAATGGCCTTATACTTGATACATTGAATGAATTAGATCTTGGGATCCATTTTACTTTCTTCACATTCATCTTTGAACTTTGACAATGTACCCTTGCATGTGAAATTTTTATGTGAAATTTGATCATTAGATGAGCTTAGAGAACACTAGGATTTGACATTTTGATGCTTTGACATGTGGAACCTTGGGTTGGCAGCTTGGTAACCTTGTACTTATTGCATTTGAAAGACCTAAAATTACATAATGATAATATAAAAAACTTAGATTTGAACTCAAAATTACATGATGAAATAAGAATTTCTGTTTAAAAATCATCTTAACATGATGAAGAGAATTTTATTTGATCACTCTCTACTTGCTGGTTTGTTGAGCCTCCTTATCCTTGCCAATAGATATTTCCTTTGACTTTCGGACTTGAAGATCAGTAAGGCCCTGGGGTGGGGGTGATGAATGGGCAGCCCTAATGACCTAGTGAAACCTTGAAAAACCCTAAAAGACCTAATGAGACCTTGAAGGATTGAATTTCAAGATGACATGACTGACATTATGGTATGATGACATTAACTTTACGAATGATGTACAGTCAGCAAGGTATGAAACTATGCTAGCAAGTAATCAAATTTGAGGAAGAGTGATGTTTTTGGACTAGGGCTACCATCAGTGACTAAATTTTTGCATGACCTAGTGGAATGATAAAAAAATTCTAAGTGGAACTCCTAAAATGATATGAAAATAGTATTTTTGATCACTGATGGAAGTATGCAAATACTGACACTAACATAGCTCTTGAGCACAAGAGAGAAGTTAAGGATTGTGGTTCTTTGAGAATATTTGATTTGATGGAAAGACTTGCAAGTGGAAGATGTTACATTCGAAGGAGAGCAGGTAGTACAATTTCTTGACGACAAGAAAATTTGGGAAGGGAGGATTGTGATGTCCCTTTCAGATTCTTAGAAGAAAAGGGGGTTGAGTCATAGGTTATCTAAGACTGCATTGACTATTAACAGAAAAAAAAGGTGTTACCATAATAAATATACACCATTAATTAAATAAAAAGGGTGGTAAAAAGTCACTTTAGAATACCAACCCTTCTAAAGTGACCCATGGTATTTTCTTAGTACCCATGGTTTTAGAAGGAGGATAATGTTATTAAAAGGGAGAACGAAATTGAAGGAGGACATGTGAAGAATTATTGGTGAATTTTCTGAGAAGCTCAAGTAGCTTGCTAAGAGTGGTGAAACTCATTTGGTTCCTAGTTTCGGCGTTGAAATATACACCCTAGCTAGTGGAATTTGTTTCAGCAGGTGCAAAGCCACCCTAGCCAATTATTGTGTTGGAGATTGATCTAGTGGCCAAGAAAATCAATTTAAGGGGACGAATTCTCAAATCCATTGTGCATTTATGGAGGGTAAAGTTATTGTATTTCCAGGAGCCAAGTTTGTTGATTTTCTAAGGCTGAGCTTGTTGGTTTTTCTGGGGTTGAATTCACCTAATTTGCTGGGGCTAAATCATATTTTGTTAAGGTGTCAAATAATTGATTTTAGAGGGGCCAAGTTTATTATATTTGTTGAGCTTATTTTTCCTCCCAGACACAAAATGTAGTGAAAGAGGGCTAAAATTACCAAGAGCTGAAGGTCAAATTTTCTTCAAGAGCCAGTGTGAATTTGGAGGGTTTATTATCTTGTTGAAGTAGCGAATCTATGGCTATTAAAGCAAGTCATATCATATTGTAGAGATAAATTCAAACCCTAGTGTGGAGACTGGGCTACACCCAAAAAAATAGGAAAATAATTAATTTTGGTGGCCGCAAATTCTTAACATTATGGGGGGTTGAATTGCACTTCAATGATTGATCCAATAGGAGGCCGAGTTACATCTCAAAAGAAGGAAAAATTTGTTTCTCTTGTGGGCCGAATTTCCTGTTGTGAGAGGGTCAAATTTCCCTATTTGAGAGGCCAAATTAGCAAGGTTTTTCAAGAGGCCACACTTTCAGAAGCCCATCAATCAGGTTTTGTCTCAAGATTTAGGTAAATTTCCTCCGAGTATTCCATTAATGAAATATTTTTGGAATTGTAGCAGTTCATCAAATTTCTGGGTTGAAATTTTTTATTTAAATTGTCGGTGAATTGTGTTGTATTATATTGTGTGAATTCTATGGTATTTTTGGTATAAAAAAAATCATGCCCTAAATTTTGAAACGTCATCTTGATATTGTAGTAAAATAATAATAAGGAATATTGCATGGAGTTTTTCTTTTTTCTCTTAGTGAAATATATTTTGAAATTTTTCATTGTGTACAACAATGTGCAATCTTTTATTAGTTATGAAAAATACAAAATAAACATGGGACCATGAGAGGAGACCTTCTTGAAAGACATGTGAAAATTGTGTGATTAATAATTTTTTGTTAAGCCCACATACAATGGTAGGATTTGATTTTATGGAAGAATTCAATGTGTTACCCTATTGAATTTTAAGAGTTGATGGCAACCTCACATTTTTAAGGTCATAGGGGAATTTTTTCCAAAACAGTGGACCTTGAACAACCTAGGCTTCCTTTGGGTTATTGATAAGTCAATAGGAATTTATTCCAAGCACATACTTATTTGGATTGTGCTTATATACAAACAAAAACACATATGGGGAATTTATTTATTTCCATTTTTTGAAATAAAAAGAGTGTTCTACCATTGTGGTACTAGCACAATGGGATTGGTAATGGACTTTGTTGAAATGTATAACTAGGTTCAGTTTTCATAATGTCTATTGTAATCATGATTTTATATATTTGATATTAAAGCGAAAAGAAAATTATTATTGTCATTATTGTTGCATGGGTTTCTTGCTCAAGATAAATTTATTTATAGGTCAAGCACCCATTGAGTGCTTCTAGGTTTGTCATAGTGTTACACCATTTTTTGGTCATCTAACCTGTTACTATTAGATGGACCTAAGTACACCATGTAAGATCAATTTTACCCTAAGTAAAATTGCTTTCACTATGAAAATAACTTAGTAAACCACCTTTATTAAGTTGTTTATGGTCTAAATAGGAAACCCCATGAGGAAATATTAAATAAATATACATTTGCTTGATTTTCCTCAAGGAATAATTAGTTAAACAATAGTTTAATTAATATTCCTGGTTATATTTAACCCAAAACAAGGAAATTAATTAGATAAATCATTATTTATCTTATTATTTTCTAAGAATAATTATTTAAACCTTATTTAAATAATATTCTTTGTTAAATATGACTAAATCACCCTTAAATAATTAAATAAATCATTGTTTATTTAATTATTACTCAACCTCATCCTTAAAATGATAGATAAATCATTTATTTATTTATTATTTACAAATAAAGGGATTTGACCCAAGTCAAATTCCTTTTCCCTCCAACAAATATAATAAAATATTCCATAAAAGTTGGATCTTGATCTGGTTAATAATATTTTAATTATGCACCAATATCTAGACTAACTCAATATTTTGCTATAAATAGAAGGGTTTTCCCATTCATTTACCGCCTTTTGTTTCCTAAAGATCACTCTGGATCTATACTTTTGGTCTGACTTTGATCCACCATCATAGTCATATTTTGCTACCATTTTTTGTCTGGGTTTTCTACACGATCAAGAGAGAGGAATTTTATATCTGAAGTGCTAAGGACTTACAAGAACCCATCCCATTGAGGAGAACCGATAACACCCTTCTGTGTTTTCCTCCCAGGTGTCATTAATACAAAATTCATTTAACATATTCTTGTCTTGTCTATTGGATGCATGGAGTAAATCTTGTTTTTTCTACTGCTTAATGTCTTCTAATGCATAGATTTATATTTTTGTAGCATTTATCTTGATCACCTAACTACAGATCTGAGGATATTGGCGGCCATCTTTGCTGTTAGGGTTGTTTGTTATGCACAGCTAAAGTGGTATTTTTTCGTATGCTTGGAATTAAGTTTCATACTAACACATAGAGTTAGGAATTCAAAAGAGTCATTTTCATACATGTAAGACCCCTTTGGGCATGTTGTATATTGTAAATAAAATTTTTGTGAATTCAAAAATGTCATAAATACCTTGCAAGACCTTGTCAAGCAAATCAGCTTACAAGAAGGATCATGTTGGCCTCATAGATAGAAATTTGATCTCCTAAGAAGCCTCTATATAAGGGAACCTCAACTTCATTTAGAAGGTGAATTTGATCAAGCAAGTAGTTTGATATCCTCAAGAAAGAAGTTGGAAAAGGATAAAATCAAGTTAAAGAAGAAGAAAATAAAGATTGAAGTTTTGGACCTCTTTCTCTCTCTTGTTAGGGTTTCTAAAGTAACTTTTAGACCGGAAATTCAGAAGTTGTTGAGGAAGTCAAAGTTGCAGAAGAAAATGTTAGGGAATTTGAAGTTGAAGAATAAGTTTTTGGGGAAGTCAAAGTTGATGCTAGGTCAAAATTGCTCGAAGGTCAAAGTTGCAGGAAGTTGTTGGGTCGAAGTTTTTGGAAGTTGTTGGGTCGAAATTGCTAGAAGTTGCTAGGTCAAAGTAGTTGGAAAGAAAATTTGATCAAGAAGGATAATTTTGACTTTGTATTGGAGGGGTCTTTGAAAAGGGTCTTAGGTCTTCGAATTAATTTTATAAACATTCATTCTATAAGAAGAGAATAATTCTTGTGGGTTTTCCTCTCAAGAGGAGAGGTTTCAGCCTTGGCTTGCATCATACATTTTGTGTCATCTTGTCTATTTGATATTCATAGCTTGGTATTTGTTTGATGATAATAATATAATAAAAATCATGTGAAAACAGAAGAATATAATCAAGTTAAGTTAAAATACATCATAAGCAGTTATCAAAGAAAGAGAAATAACCTAATCTAGCTTCCCTTATATTTCTCAACATGGTATCAGAGCTAAGGTGACAACAAGGAAAGGAAGTTTGAAAAATAATCCAATTGAAGAAGGACACATAAGTTACAAGCACAAGGAGATCATAAAGAATAAATAATCCACACATAATATTGAAGGAAGGAACTAAATATGATCAAAGAGGACTACCTATTTTATGACAAGGATCATACCATCTAGAAGCAACAAGACGTTGAAGAAGAAGAAGACCTCAAAGACCATACCTCATTCAAAGAAGGATTCTATAGTTGAAGCATTCTTGGGGAGCTCACACATTCTACAATCATTATCCAAATGAAGCAAGAAGAGAACATAATCATCAAAGGAATTAAGGCCACCTCCCTCACATTGAAGAAATAATCTCATCTATAACATCTTTGAAGAAGGGAATTTTCATTTAAGAAGAAGCATTTTCATCTTTGAAGAAGGAAGACATCATCATCATCAAGAAGGCATCAATTTTAATATATCATCACCAAGAAGAATCTTCACTTGAAAATTATTTATTTTCTATTTATGTTTGAATCTGCTATCAACATGACTTAATTCTGTAAGGAAAAAATTGGTTGGGTCATCAAATTTACTTGCATGGAAGAAGATGATAGATTTGATCCTTATAGAGAATGAATTTATTGAATATGTTAAGGGTTCAATCTCCAAACCTTCTCACATGTTAGTCATCCATAATTTTTACTATCTGTAGATGACTATAGATTGGTTCTAGATTTCTAAAAAAAAAATCTTGAATATCATGAGTTTTAGAAATCTCACTGCCTGCATTATCCTTAGAGAAATTTTTCACTATTCTACTATTTTGTCATTCCATGGTCAACCTACCACTTCTAAAAAACCCCTCATGGGCTTATGCCACTCATCTACATCTTATTTTTCCCACCTATAACCTCATCACTTTGTTTTTGCCTTGCCCATAACTCCATTTGCCACCTAGGGTTTCCTACAAGATTAACTCATGTCCATGATCCCCAAGTCCGTCAAGCATTGATGGTCCCTAAACTATCTCTGTAAACTCTTTAGATAAATCAAGTACATTGGATTTTGGATCTTCAATGCACCACTTTTTCAAATACTCTGTTTTTACACTTGAAGATTCCAAACCAGTTTTCAGTCAAAGAGAGGTCAAAGAATCCCCACTAGGTCAATTAGGGTTTCATGTATTTCAAGGTCATCATCTCCAAAAAGACTACCATTCAGCTTCAAAGTATTCACATAAGGTAATGGGCTATCTTGACACTTTTGCAAAAGTAATAAGAGGCCAACCAGTAGAATAAATTGGTAAGATAATAGGTATGCTACTCAATGATGGCATCTTGCAGCAAGGGAGACAGGAAAACTAGGGTTTTTTAGGGAAATTTTCTTGGTTTCATGACCTCCATGGTTAAAACATCAACAAGGCTTGTATCCTGATTCTCTTACACCTTCTCCTATCCTTAATATACCTTCATAAACACTTCCCATCACTCCTATCCCTCAAACTCATCATTTTTCTACAAAACCTAGCCTATTGCTACAATTTGACACTTTTCGAGACTAGGCCTATGTTCTTCCCTTTTGGACCCTTTCCCCTCACTCAATCCTTGAAATTCCACTTTCCCCTACTCCCTAACATTCATCCCTATTCCCCAAAATTTCCCCAATAATTTAGACAACCCTTAACCCCTTCATTCCCCTCCCTCTACAAGGAAGTCCTAATTTCCCTACACCAAACCCTAATTTCCTCTTCTAACTAAGCTAGGGTTTGCTATGGAAAAGAGGCATCAAAGAAAAATATCCATATGGTAGGTCATATCAGAAATCATGAATCCATACCAACGCATAAACATCATGCCTCCATCATTTTCCAAGAATTCGTTCCAAGGGCCAAGTCATTTGCCACACCAAGGGCCAGTTTTTCTCAAAAATATTTTTATGGCCAAACAGAGATGAATTTGGAAAAATTGAGAGAGGTTTTTGTCCATCATAGGGCATCATTGTTTTGGAGCAATGTCAAAAATACAGGTGTCACTGGAGAATTTATGCACTGCTAGAGTGATCTTGGAAAAATCCATTTTTCTCATATGTGGAGTGTCCAAATGACTTTATTGATGCATTAAATGACAACTCGACTTGAAGGGATTTCCAACGGGCCATCACGGAGCCAAATCCAACATCGGGAAGAAGGTCAAAACAACACTGCAAGTACACATATTTTTCTGCTGAAGTGGCGCTACGCATAGAGCAATGTTGGGATTTTGGATTTTTGACTAGGCTAGAGGAGATGGATCAAGAAACCACAAGAATTTATGGAAATTAGACTCATCAGTATTTACAACGAGCCATCACGGAGCCAAATCCAACATTGGAAAGTGGTCCAAAACTTGGTTTCAAAACACCCTATTGTTCTGTTGAAGTGGTGCTACGCACAGAGCAATGTTTGGATTTTGGATTTTTCACTAAGCTACAAGAGCTGGATCAATAAAAAACAAGAATTTATGGAAATTAGACTCATCAATATTTCCAACAAGCCATCATGGGCCCAATTCCGACATCGGGAAGGCCTCCAAATTCCCTCTGCAAAATGGCGCTGCGCACAGGAGAAGTTTGGCCAGAATTGCCACATAGAAATAAAAAAACTAAAAGAGGAAAAAAAGCATGACAGCCTTGGAATTTTGGCTGAGGCTTCTCAACAGGTGTCCAAGACCTCTTGAGGGGCCTCGCCACAAATTTTGAGGCAAATTGGACAACTTTTTTGTTTTTTCCAAATTTTGACCCCTCTGTGCACAACAACCTAGGCGCTACACACAAAATTGGTGCATCCTCGGCTTTCAAAGTTTACATTTTTAGATTTCTCACATCACCAACTATCTTCTCACCAATTTTTATATCATTTGGAGCATTTTTACCCCCTCAAAATGTCAAATAAATAAAAAATTTGACCTTTCTGCCTCATTTTCAGACTAGGTGCTGCGCACAGAGAATTTTTGGGAGATTTTATTTTGGACAGGTAAATGGAATCCACTCAGCACAAATCAAGCATTTCTGGAAAGTAGACTCACCAGGCTTTCCAACAGGCCATCATGGAGCCAAATCCAGCATCGGGAAGGTGTCCAAAACTCACCTGCAAGAGACCCTATTTTCTGTTGAAGTGGCGCTATGCACAGAGGTTGCCTAGTGTGTTTTGGACCAAAAGTCAACAAAACACACTCATTTATTGTAAATAGATATTTTTGAGTTTTATGAGGCAAATTAAGCTAGAGTTAGGTGCATATAGTTATTTTAGCATTTATTTCTTGTGATATTATGTGCCTTGGGCCTTGCATGGTCTCTTGGCCATAAATGATATTTATGACTATATTTAACATTTTCCTACCACATTTAGGGTTTTAGTCCTCATTTGCTCCATAAATAGAGCATCAGGTCCCTATGTATTTTGTTGGCATTTGATGAGCTTGAAGAGCAATATACATGGTTTCATGAGCTTGGAGAAGAAATTGGTTTTGTGAAGTGGATGAATGGCTTGCTTGGCTTGATGATGGAGAAGCTTGTTTGTAGGATTCCATAGCTTGGTGAATGGTGATGTTTTCCTATTTGTATATTTTTTCCTTTTTTATCATTATGTTTCATGTTTCTTGGCTGCTATTAAACAAAAAACTATAGGTTGAGACATGTTCTTTGAGGTACCTCAGTCCTCTTGTTTGTTATAGCCTTTATGTTTTCTCTTTTGGCCATCTTAAGGAATTCTTCACTGCTCCTTAGGTCCACCAAAAAATTATCTTTTGTTTCATGTATGGTTAGTATGCTAGCTTACAAGTAAGATTCATGGTATGCCCTGCTTATTTGGAGTTTTCAAAACTCTACCTTGAAGCCTTTCTGTGAAATATTGATTGTTAGGTTAAGTCAAAGAGGTCTCGTTCGATCTTGCCCTTGGTCCATGCTTGCAAACTTGTTTCAGAGTTCCCAATAACTTGATATATGTTGTTTAGGAGTTCTCTCTCCATAAATTGAGTTATTTGTATTGTCTTATGTGTTTTCCCAAAATCTGAAGGTGATTTTCTAAAGTTAGAAGCTCTAATGCTCTCTATGTACCACTAGAATGTTCTCTTGGATGTTTATTAGTTTATATTATGGTTTATTGAGCTTAATGGTTTTTACTACCTCACGAATTGTAATTTTTAAACTATATATGTTTAAGACCTCTTAGTATTTCCCAAAATTAATGTTCACTACACATCATACATCACTTTAAGGATCCATTGACCTCGCTAAATCGGCCCTGCAATACACTCTGTTTCATCATTTAGACACTCTTGAATTTCACTTGACTCCATAGCCCAATGGCTTTGACATACTCTCACTCCAACTATTCCATTTGACCATCTTTCCCAACCAAAACAATCAACAAACCCTACCCATAACAACTAGCCTAAAATCAAAACCCTAGAGAAAAAAGAATACATCCTTTGCACCCAATAGAGAGATCCCTCTTTGAGTCTAGGAAGGCTAGATCCTTGGACTCCAAAGCTTGGTTCCATGTTACCCTATCATTTGGTTTGCCAATCTGCCAAATCACGGGACTCTAACATTCTGGAGATCACGGTGGGACATTCTGAGTTAGGGACAAACTGAGTATTCCTTAGATCTTAGAATACTCCCAAAAATCCTTAGATTAGTATTTAGTTGTTGATGGTGGAAAACAAGAACATCCTTTAAACAGTAAACATCATCCACATGGCGATGCCACTAGTCTTCAGTAGGCCTATTACTCCACTAGTTCTCATAAACCCCCTGGGAATGCATTAAGTATTCCCAATCATGCTGATGGTGGACAGCAAAGTTGAAATCCTCCACCTGGCAACTCACAACCCTCAATAGACCTAATGACTCCACTGGTAGAGAAATCTAGATTGGTTGAAAATATTCAGTGACCTTTTTCTGATAAAGAAAGATAGATCCAAGTATGAATAGAGAGGCCAAGCTAGAGAGATTGGTAGATACATTAAGCAGACTTATGCATCTACTTGACAGGAAAGGAGAAAATTTCAAGGTTAAGGTTGGTGCTGCTTATTCAAAACAACCGACACTTTTTCCTTGGGAAGAACTAACTAAATCACTACAAGACAAGAACAACAAAAAAAATATACATGATGAGAAAGACTGCAAAGAAGAGAGTGAAGAAGGCTGCCAAGTAGGTACTAGTTACTTTCCTACATCTTGTGCTTCACTATTAAGAGAGCATTACGAGCAAGTTGCAAATAAAAACAGAGAGGAGTGCTCTAAAGAAGCAATCAGCCATCGTGAAATCACAAAATCTAAAATGGAGGAAGAGTCAAAACCTTTAGGATCTCTACCCTTATGCTTTAATTCATTTCAGCTTTTGAAAGGAAATTTGCATCCTGAAGATCTGTTAGAAGCTATTCAGGAAACCCATGCTCAAGTTAACTCTCACATAAATCAATAAAAGTTGGTTGAGGATGAAATCAAATTTGAAATGGAGGAGGAATAAAAACCTTTAGGATATTTGCCCTTATGCTTTAATTAATTTCATATTTTGAAGGGAAATTTTCATCCTGAAGATCTCATAGAAGCTATTCATGAAACCCATGCTCAAGCTAACTCTCACAAAAATCAAGAAAAATTGGTTGAGGATGAAATCAATCGGGGAATGAAAGAGAACCCACAAGATCTCTCTAAAAACACATGTGATAATTCATCATCTCTTTTAGGTGAGGCTCAAGAAGACATTCAGCCTCCTAATCAGCTTTCACAAGAGAAAGAGGAATGTTGTAATTATTTCCAAAGAGAAAGAAAAAAGCCTCCTTTTTTAACTGAAGAAGAAATAGACCAGCTTCTAAACATGCAAACAGCCTCTAAACCCTCATATGAACAAAACATTTTGGTTCATTCTCCTGCTAATATTGTCTACCATAACTCAGAAAGTGAACTTGTAAATCAATTCAAAGAGAAACAATCTGATATTCCAATATGTATGGCGGGTGACATTACCTATATTAATGATTCTCCAAGGTTTGATCAATATGTAGATGATTATGATTTCCAAACAGAAACTAACCTTGTAGAACAATCAGTAGTTGATTTATGGGATGAATTTCACTATCATCAGTTCGAAAGAAGTAAGCAGCTAATACAAGTCACCTATGACACTGATGAGGAAAGCCTTGAAAGTTTAGAAGTAAGTGAGGAGTCTCTGACTCTTTGCTCTACTTCACTTCAGTCCATCAGAAATAACTTTCACATAGTTGGAAATCAACATTCTTTCATCTTTGATGTTGAGGTTGAGGAGGATGAGGAACTTCTTGAGCAAGTTGTCAATGAGGAGCCTTTTCCTGAAATGGTTTAGGAAATCATTTGGGACATGGAATCCTCCTTAACCCCAGATTTTCAGCCACCAAGTTCCTTTGGATTACAAATTGCAGATGAAGGCATGGAAATTGATGAACACAAGAAAGTTGATGCACTTCTTTCTCAAGAAGATTTGTTTCCAAAGAGTTCTCCTGCTCATCAATATGATGGTCGTCACACATATTTCAGCCCACTCTATCAAAGCACATCAGGTTTGTTAGAGGATAACATTGCCACATATGATGAATCTACCAGTTCATATGATCATGAGGAAGAGGTGGATTTTCTTTCCTAAAATAATCCCAAGCATAGCCAAGTGGAAGGAGTAGTCATGAATGAAGGTTATGTCTCAAATCCTTTAAATCAGGTATTATTCCAAGATCCATTTGTTGTTTTCCTTGAGAAATCAAAAGGAGGAGTGAATCATGTCAAGAGCAGTTTGTTGCAAAGTGTAAGAAAAAGTTTAGGCACTACAGTTCAAACACAAGTAAGGTGGGAGTTGCCTTTTAATTTTGTCAGCGCCCTCAAAGAGTTGAACCAAGATCCTTCATGCAATCATCTGCTTGATTGGTTGTATTAGAAAAGAGAGTTCACTAGCTGAATGTATATCATGTATAAATTATATTAGGATAGGTAGGTATGCAAAATAAACTCAGCCTTGTGAGCATATTTTTAGTTCTAGACTGTTTGGAAAAAATGAAAAAACACAAAAACAAAGAAAGGTAGAAAAATATGGCAGATTTGAAAAGAGGTACAGCCCCATACCCAAAAAATAGTCTTACTGAAAGTGTGCAAGCCTAAATGCCACTACTTGTTAAAAAATAAGTCTTGTTTCAGTCATCTAGCCTAATCATGGCTCAACATTTTTTCAATTTATTACCGATAAGTTAGTGAAAGAGAGCTTTTCAAATCATTCAAACTTGACTTGTAAAAAGGGATAGATTAGGGAATGAAAGATACTGGTTCCACATGCTCAAAACAGAACCAAAGAGGAAGATGAGGATGCATAACAAATGATAGATGACACTTTTATAGAAGTAATAAGAGGCCAACCAACATAATAAATTGGTAAGATAAGAGGTCTGCTACTCAATGATGGCATCTTGCAGCAAGGGAGACAGGAAAACTAGGGTTTTTGAGGGCAATTTTCTTGGTTTCATGACCTCCATGGTTAAAATATCATCAAGGCTTGTATCTTGATGCTCTTACACCTCCTCATATCTTTAATATACCTTCATAAACACTTCCCATCACTCCTATCCCTCAAACTCATCATTTTTCTACAAAACCTAGCCTATTGCTACAATTTGACACTTTTCGAGACTAGGCCTATGTTTTTCCCTTTTGGACCCTTTCCCCTCACTCAATCCTTGAAATTCCACTTTCCCCTACTCCATAACATCCATCCCTATTACCCAAAATTTCCCCAAGAATTTAGACAACCCTTAACCCCTTCATTCCCCTCCCTCTACAAGGCAGTCCTAATTTCCCTACACCAAACCCTAATTTCCTCTTCCAACTAAGCTAGGGTTTGCTATGGAAAATAGGCATAAAAGTAGAAGACCCATATGGTACCTCATATCAGCAATCATGATGCCATACCAACGCATAAACATCATGCCTCCATCATTTTCCAAGAATTCATTCCAAGAGCCAAGTCATTTGCCACACCTAGGGCCAGTTTTTCTCAAAAATATGTTTTTGGCTAAACAGAGATGCATTTGGAAAACGTGAGATATTTTTTTGTCCATCATAGGGCAAAGAAGAAAAACCTCCTTCAATGTTTACACATTTATCATGGTTTGCGAGCAATGTAAAAAATACAGGTGTCACAGGAGAATTCCTGCACTATTGGAGTGACCTTAGAAACATCTATTTTTCTCATAGATGGAGTGTCCAAATGACTTGCTTGATGCATCACATGATAACTAGACTTGAAATTATTTCCAACGAGCCATCACAAAGCCAAATCCGACATTGGGAAGAAGGTCAAAACAACACTGCAAGTACACCTATTTTTCTGCTGAAGTGGCGCTATGAACAGGGAAATGTTGGGATTTTGGATTTTTGACTAGGATACAGGAGCTTGATAAAGAAAACACAAGCCTTTCTGGAAATTAGACTCATCAGGCTTTCGAACGAGCCATCACGGAGCCAAATCCGACATCAAGAAGTGGTCCAAAACTTGGTTGCAAAACACCTTATTTTTCTACTGAAGTGGCGCTACGCATAGAGCAATGTTGAGATTTTGGAATTTTTACTAAGCTAAAGGAGATGGATCAAGAAACAACAAGAATTTTTGGAAATTAGACTCATCAAGATTTCCAACGAGCCATCACGGGCCCAATTCCGACACCGGGAAGGCCTTCAAATGCCCTCTGTAAAATGGTGTTGCGCAGAGGAGAAGTTTCGCCATAATTGCCACATAGAGATCAAAAAACTAAAAGAGGAAAAAAAGCATGAAAGCCTTGGAATTTTGGTTTAGGCTTCTCAACAGGTGTCCAAGACCTCTTGAGGGACCTCTCCACAAATTTTGAGGAAAATTGGACAACCTTTTGTTTTTTCCAAGTTTTGACCCCTCTGTCCACAGCACCCTAGGCGCTACGCACAAGATTGGTGCATTCTCAGCTCTCAAAGTTTACATTTTTGGATTTCTCACATCACTAGCAGTCTGCGCACCAATTTTTAGATCATTTAGATCATTTTTACCCCCTCAAAAGGTCACAAAAATAAAAAAAATTGACCTTTCTGCCTCATTTTCAGACCAGGCGCTGCGCACAGAGCAGTTTTGGGAGATTTTATTTTTGGACAGGTAAATGGCATCCCCTCAACACAACTAAAGCATTTTTGGAAATTAGAATCATCATGCTTTCCAATGGTCCATCAAAGAGCCAAATCCAGTGTCGGGAAGGGATCCAAAACTCACCTGCAAGAGAACCTATTTTCTACTGAAGTGGCGCTACGCACAGAGGCTGCCTAGTGTGTTTTGGACCAAAAATCAACAAAACACACTCATTTATTGCAAATAGATATTTTTGAGTTTTTTTAGGCAAATTAAGCTAGAATTAGGTGCAAATAGTTATTTTAGCATTTATTTCTTGGGATATTATGTGCCTTGGGCCTTACATGGTCTCTTGGCCATAAATGATATTTATGACTATATTTGACATTTTCCTACCACATTTAGGGTTTTAGTCCTTATTTGCTCCATAAATAGAGCATGAGGCCCCTATGTATTTTTTTGGCATTTGATGAGTTTAAAGAAAAATATACATGGTTTCATGAGCTTGGAGAAGAAATTGGTTTTGGGAAGTGGATGAATGGCTTGCTTGGCTTGATGATGGAGAAGCTTGTTTATAGGATTTCATAGCTTGGTGAATGGTGATGTTTTCCTATTTTTCTATTGTTTTATTTGTTATCATTATGTTTCATGTTTCTTGGCTGCTATTAAACAGAAAAGTATAGGTTGAGACATGTTCTTTGAGGCACCTCAGTCCTCCTGTTTGTTATAGCCTTTATGTTTTCTCTTTTGGCCATCTTAAGTAATTCTTCACTGCTCCTTAGGTCCACCAAAAAATTGTATTTTGTTTCATGTATGGTTAGTATGCTAGCTTACAAGTAATATTCATGGTATGCTCTTCTTATTTGAAGTTTTCAAAACCCTATCTTGAAGCCTTTCTGTGAAATATTGATTGTTAGGTTAAGTCAAAGAGGTCTCGTTCGATCTTGCCCTTTGTCCATGCTTGCAAACTTGTTTCAGAGTTCCCAATAACTTGATATATGTTGTTTAGGAGTTCTCTCTCCATAAATTGAGCTATTTGTATTGTCTTATGTGTTTTCCCAAAATCTGAAGGTGATTTTCTAAAGTTAGAAGCTCTAATGCTCTCTATGTATCACTGGAATGTTCTCTTGGATGTTTATTAGTTTAGATTATGGTTTATTGAGCTTAATGGTTTACCCTACCTCATGAATTGTAACTTTTAAAATATATATGTTTAAGACCTCTTAGTATTTCCCAAACTTAATGTTCACTACACATCATACATCACTTTAAATATCCATTGACCTCGCTAAATCGGCCCTGCAATACACTGCTTTCATCATTTAGACACTCTTTGAATTTCACTTGAATCCATAGCCCAATGGCTTTGATGATACCCTCACTCCACCTATTCCATTTGACCATCTTTCCCAACCAAAACAATCAACAAACCCTACCCCTAACAACTAGCCTAAAATCAAAACCCTAGAGAAAAAAGAATACATCCTTTGCACCCAATAGAGAGATCCCTCTCTGAGTCCAGGAAGGTTAGGTCCTCGGACTCCAAATTTTGGTTCCATGTTACCCTGTCATTTGGTCTGCCAATCTGCCAAATCATGGGACTCTAACATTCTGGCGATCATGGTGGGACATTCTAAGTTAGTGACAAACTAAATATTCCTTAGATCTCAGAAAACTCCCAAACATCCTTAGCTTGGTATTTAGTTGTTGATGGTGGACAACAAGAACATCCTTAAAACAATAAACAACATCCACTTGGCGACTCCACTGGTCTTCAGTAGGCCTATTACTCCACTAGTTCTCATAAAACCCCTGGGAATGCATTAAGCATTCCCAATCATGCTAATGGTGGACAGCAAAGTTGAAATCCTCCACCTGGCGACCCCACAACCCTCAATAGACCTAATGACTCCACTGGTAGAGAAATCTAGATTGGTTGAAATAATGTAGTGACCTTTTTCTGATAAACAAAGATAGATCCAAGTGTGAATACAGAGGCCAAGCTAGAGAGATTGGTAGATACATTAAGCAGACTAATGCATCTACTTGACAGGAAAGGAGAAAATTTCAAGGTTAAGGTTGGTGCTGCTTATTCAAAAAAACCTACACTTTTTCCTTGGGAAGAACAAACCAAATCACTACAAGACAAGAACAACAAACAAAATATACATGATGAGAAAGACTGCAAAGAAGAGAGTGAAGAAGGCTGCCAAGTAGGTACTAGTTACTTTCCTACATCTTGTGCTTCACTATTAAGAGAGCATTACGAGCAAGTTGCAAATAAAAACAGAGAGGAGTGCTCTAAAGAATCAATCAACCATCTTGAAATCAAAAAATCTAAAATGGAGGAAGTGTCAAAGCCTTTAGGATCTCTACCCTTATCCTTTAATTCATTTCAGATTTTGAAAGGAAATTTGCATCCTGAAGATCTCTTAGCAGCTATTCAGGAAACGCATGCTCAAGTTAACTCTCACATAAATCAAGAAAATTTGGTCGAGGATGAAATCAAATCTGAAATGGAGGAGGAATCAAAACCTTTAGGATCTTTGCCCTTATGCTTTAATTCATTTTAGATTTTGAAGGGAAATTTTCACCTCGAAGATCTCTTAGCAGCTATTCATGAAACCCATGCTCAAGCTAACTCTCACAAAAATCAAGAAAAATTGGTTGAGGATGAAATAAATCGGGGAATGAAAGAGAACCCATAGGATCTCTCTAAAAACAAATGTGATTATTCATCATCTCTTCTAGGTGAGGCTCAAGAAGACATTCAGCCTCCCAATTAGCTTTCACAAGAGAAAGAGGAATGTTGTAGTTATTTCAAAAGAGAAAGAAAAAAGCCTACTTTTTTAACTGAAGAATAAATAGACCAGCTTCTAAACATGCAAACAGCCTCTAAACCCTCATATGAACAAAACATTTCGGTTCATTCTCCTGCTAATCTTGTCTACCATAAGTCAGAAAGTGAACTTGTAAATAAATTCAAAGAGAAACAATCTGATAGTCCAATATGTATGGTTGGTGGCATTACCTCTATTAATGATTCTCCAAGGTTTGATCAATATGTAGATGATTATGATTTCCAAATAGAAACTAACCTTGTAGAACAATCAGCAATTGATTTATGGGATGAAGTTCACCATCATCAGCTGGAAAAAAGTAAGCAGCTAATACAGGTCACCTATGACACTGATGAGGAAAGCCTTGAAATTTTAGAAGTTAGGAGTCTCTGACTCTTTGCTCTACTTCACTTCAGTCCATCAGAAATGACTTTCACATAGTTGGAAATCAGCAGTCTTTCAACTTTGATGTTGAGGTTGAGGAGGATGAGGAACTTTTTGAGCAAGTTGTCCACAAGGAGCCTTTTCCTGAAATGGTTGAGGAAATCATTTGGGACATGGAATCCTCCTTAACTCCGGAATTTCAGCCACCAAGTTCCTTTGGATTACAAATTTCAGATGAAGGCATGGAAATTGATGATCATAAGAAAGTTGTTGCACTTCTTTCTCAAGAAGATTTGTTGCCGAAGAGTGTTCCTGCTCATCAATATGATGGCCTTCACACATAATTCAGCCCACTCTATCAAAGCACATCAAGTTTGTTAGAGGTAACATTGCCACATATGACGAATCTACCAGTTCATATGATCATAAGGAAGAGGTGGATTTTCTTTCCCAAAAGAATCCCAAGCATAGCCAAGTGGAAGAAGGAGTAGTCCTGAATGAAGCTTATGTCTCAAATCTTATAAATCAGGTATTATTCCAAGATCCATTTGTTGTTTTCCTTGAGAAATATAAAGGAGGAGTGAATCATGTCAAGATCAATTTGTTTCAAAGTGTAGGAAAAATTTTAGGCACTACAGTTCAAACACAAGTAAGGTGGGAGTTGCCTTTTAATTTTGTCAGCACCCTCAAAGAGTTGAACCAAGATCCCTCAAGCAATCATATGCTTGATTGGTTGTATTGGAAAAGAGAGTTCTCTAGCTGAATGTATATCATGTATAAATTAGATTAGGACAGGTAGGTATGCAAAATAAACTCAGCCTTGTGAGCATCTTTTTAGTTCTAGACTGTTTGGATAAAATGAAAAAACAAAGAAAGGTAGAAAAAGAGGGTAGATTTGAAAATAGGTACAGCCCCATACCCAAAAAATAGTCTTACTGAAAGTGTGCAATCCTAAATGCCACTACTTGTTCATAAAGAAGTCTTGTTTCAGTCATCTAGCCTAATAATGGATGAACATGTTTTCAATTTATTGCCGATAATTTAGTGAAAGAGAGCATGTCAAATCATTCAAACTTGACTTGTTTAAAAGGATAGATTAGGGAATGAAAGATATTGGTTCCACCTGCTCAAAACATAACCAAAGAGGAATATGAGGATGCATAACAAATTATAAATTATAGCCCTTGTCTTTCTATTTACTTTTATGCAAAATAATGTTTGTGTGCAGCTTGTTATTATGCCACAACTCATGGTAAGTCAGATTTCCTAATCCTAATTTGAACCATGCTTTCAATTTCATGTTTATAGCTTAGAGAATGAAGTCTGTCATACAGCTTAATCTTGACAGTCAATAGTCTAGGTAGAGAATAAAAATATTTCACTAGCCTAATCTGAACTCTTGGAAGAAATAAGGGTACAATTAGATAGTTTGATTTGTGTTTTCAAAAAGAAAAATGTCGAGGGTTTGCAAATCCAAGTGCACCCAAGTGAAGAAAAAATGTTAGGCCAAGTAAGATGGGTAGGTAGGAAAGAGGTTGAAGCAAACATGTCTTTTCAGATTGTGAGATCATAGCTTCAAACGAACATCAGCAAATGAAGAAAGAAATATTTTCAAAGTGCAAGTAAGGCACTGGTCTTCAAAGCTCAGAGATCTGAACTCTGAGGTTCTGGACACCTCCCGAAAAGGAGTTGCCCTCCCCAAGTGGAGCCACTGTTAGTCATCCATAATTTTTACTATCTGTAGATGACTATAGATTGATTCTAGATTTATAAAAACAAAATTTTTGAATATCATGAGTTTTAGAAATCTCACTGCCTTCATTATCCTTAGAGAAAATTTTCACTATTCTACTATTTTTTCATTCCATGGTCAACCTACCACTTCTAAAAAACCCCTCATGGGCTTATGCTACTCATCTAAATCCTATTTTTCCCACCTATAACCTCATCACTCTGTTTTTTCCTTGCCCATAACTCCATTTTCCACTTCAGGTTTCCTACAAGCTTAACTCATGCCCATGATCCCCAAGTCTGTCAAGCATTGATGGTCCCTAAACTATCTCTGTAGACTCTTTAGATAAATCAAGTACATTGGATTTTGGATCTTCAATCCACCACTTTTTCAAATACTATGTTTTTATACTAGAATATTCCAAACCAATTTTCAGTCAAGGTCAAAGAATCCTCACTAGGTCAATTAGGGTTTCATTTATTTCAAGGTCATCATCTCCAAAAAGACTACCATTCAGTTTCAAAGTCTGCACATAAGGTAATGGGCTATATTGACACTTTTGTAGAAGTAATAAGAGGCCAACCAGTAGAATAAATTGGTAAGATAAGAGGTTTGCTACTCAATGATGGCATCTTGCAGCAAGGGAGACAGGAAAACTAGGGTTTTTTAGGGCAATTTTCTTGGTTTCATGACCTCCGTGGTTAAAACATCGACAAGGCTTGTTTCCTGATGCTCTTACACCTCCTCCTATCCTTAATATACCTTCATAAACACTTACCATCACTCCTATCCCTCAAACTCATCATTTTTCTACAAAACGTAGCCTATTGCTACACTTTGACACTTTTCGAGACTAGGCCTGTGTTTTTCCCTTTTGGACCCTTTCCCCTTACTCAATCCTTGAAATTCCACTTTCCCCTACTCCCTAACATCCATCCCTATTACGAAAAATTTCCCCAAGAAATTAGACAACCCTTAACCCCTTCATTCCCCTCCCTCTACAAGGCAGTCCTAATTTCCCTACACCAAACCCTAATTTCCTCTTCCAACTAAGCTAGGGTTTGCTATGGAAAAGAGGCATCAGAGTAGAATATCCATATGGTAGGTCATATCAGCAATCATGAAGCCATACCAATGCTTAAACATCATGCCTCCATCATTTTCCAAGAATTCATTCCAAGAGCTAAGTCATTTGCCACACCTAGGGCCAGGTTTGCTAAAAAATATGTTTCTAGCCAAACAGAGATGAATTTGGAAAAAGTGATATAGGTTTTTGTCCATCATAGGGCCAAGAAGAAACACCTCCTTCATTTTTTACACAGGTATCATGGTTTGGGAGCAACGTCAACAATACAGGTGTCACTCGAGAATTTATGCACTGCTGGAGTGACCTTGGAAAAATCAAATTTTCTCATAGCTGGAGTGTCCCAATGACTTGCTTGATGATTCCAATGAAATCTATACTTCAAGGGCTTTCCCAAGAGCCATCACGGAGCCAAATCCAACATTGTGAAGAAAGTCAAAACATCAGTGCAAGTACACCTATTTTTCTGTTGAAGTGGCGCTACGCACAGAGAAATGTTGGTATTTTGGATTTTTTGACTAGGCTACAGGAGCTGTATCAAGAAAAAACAAGCATTTCTGGAAATTATACTCATCCTTCTTTCCAACGAACCATCACAGAGCCAAATTTGACATCAGGAAGTGGTCCAAAACTTGGTTGCAAAACACCCTATTTTTCTACTGGAGTGGCGCTATGCACAGAGAAATGTTGGGATTTTGGTTTTCTTACTATGCTATAGGAGTTGGATCAAGAAAAAACAAGAATTTCTGGAAATTATACTCATCAAGCTTTCTAACGATCCATCACAAGCCCAATTCTGACACCGGGAAGGCCTCCAAATGCCCTCTACAAAATGGCACTGCGCACAGGAGAAGTTTGGCCAGAATTACCACATAGAGATCAAAAACCTAAAAGAGAAAAAAAGCATGACAGACTTGGAATTTTGGCTGAGGCTTCTCAAAAAGTGTCCAAGACCTCTTGAGGGACCTCTCCACAAATTTTGAGGCAAATTGGACAATTTTTTGTTTTTTCCAAGTTTTGACCCCTCTGTGTGCAGCACCCTAGGTGCTACGCACAAAATTGGTGCTTCCTCAGCTCTCAAAGTTTACATTTTTGGATTTCTCACATCATGAGCAGTCTTCTCACCAGTTTTCAGATCATTTGGAGCATTTTTACCCCCTGAAATGGTAAAAAAAATAAAACATTTGACCTTTCTCTCTCATTTTCAGATCAGGCACTGCGCACAGAGCAGTTTTAGGAGATTTTATTTTTGGACAGGTAAATGGAATAAACTCACCACAACTCAAGCATTTATAGAAAGTAGATTCATCAGGCTTTCCAACGGGCCATCAGGGAGCAAAATCTGGTGTCGGGAAGGGGTCCAAAAGTCACCTGAAAGAGACCTTATTTTCTGCTGAAGTGGCGCTACTCACAGAGGTTGCCTAGTGTGTTTTGGACCAAAAGTCAACAAAACACACTCATTTATTGCAAATAGATATTTTTAAGTTTTTTGAGGCAAATTAAGATAGAATTAGGTTCAAATAGTTATTTTAGCATTTATTTCTTGGGATATTATGTGCCTTGGGCCTTGCATGGTCTCTTAGCCATAAATGATAGCCATAAATGATATTTATGACTATATTTGACATTTTCCTACCACATTTAGGGTTTTAGTCCTCATTTGCTCCATAAATAGAGCATGAGGCCCCTATGTATTTTTTTGGCATTTGATGAGCTTGAAGAGCAATATACATGGTTTCATGAGCTTGGAGAAGAAATTGGTTTTGTGAAGTGGATGAATGGCTTGCTTGGCTTGATGATGGAGAAGCTTGTTTGCAGGATTCCATAGCTTGGTGAATGGTGATTTTTTCCTATTTTTCTATTGTTTCCTTTGTTATCACTATGTTTCATGTTTCTTGGCTGCTATTAAACAGAAAAGTATAGTTTGAGACATGTTCTTTGAGGCACCTCAGTCCTCCTGTTTAGCCTTTGTGTTTTCTCTTTTGGCCATCTTAAGGAATTCTTCACTGCTCCTTAGGTCCACCAAAAAATTGTCTTTTGTTTCATGTATGGTTAGTATGCTAGCTTACAAGTAAGATTCATGGTATGCCCTACTTATTTGAAGTTTTCAAAACCCTATCTTGAAGCCTTTCTATGAAATATTGATTGTTAGGTTAAGTCAAAGAGGTCTCGTTCGATCTTGCCCTTTGTCCATGCTTGCAAACTTGTTTCAGAGTTCCCAATAAGTTGATATATGTTGTTTAGGAGTTCACTCTCCATAAATTGAGTTATTTGTATTGTCTTATGTTTTTTCCCAAAATTTGAAGGTAATTTTCTAAAGTTAGAAGCTCTAATGCTCTCTATGTATCACTGGAATGTTCTCTTGGATGTTTATTAGTTTAGATTATGGTTTATTGAGCTTAATGGTTTTCCTTACCTCATGAATTGTAACTTTTAAAATATATATGTTTAATACCTTTTAGTCTTTCCCAAACTTAATGTTCACTACACATCATACATCACTTTAAGGATCCATTGACCTCGCTAAATCGGCCCTGCAATACACTTTGTTTCATCATTTAGACACTCTTGACTTTCACTTGACTCCATAGCCCAATGGCTTTGACATACTCTCACTCCACCTATTCCATTTGACCATATTTTCCAACCAAAACAATCAACAAAACCTACCCCTAACAACTAGCCTAAAATCAAAACCCTAGAGAAAAAAGAATACATCCTTTGCACCCAATAGAGAGATCCCCCTCTGAGTCTAGGAAGGCTAGGTCCTTGGACTCCAAAGCTTGGTTCCATGTTACCCTGTCATTTGGTCTACCAATCTGCCAAATCACGGGACTCTAACATCACGATAAATCTCAAGTTCTATCGAAGTACATGAAAGGGGAAGTAAGGCCTCAAAGAATCCTCTGTAGAAATTTTTTGTTTCCCACCCCGGTTTTCAGTTTCACCTTATTTCTCCAAAATAGTTAAATTCCCTTTCCCATATCCATACATTCAACAATTGGAAAATAAATTTTGCTGAAAACACAAATTCTGGAAAGATTACAGAATGCTGGAAAATGCAGAAATAAATATCAGCAGATACAAACAGTCATTCAACACATTTAAACACAGTGATTTTTGGTCAAGGTGACCCTGGAAAAACCCCCTACAACTCTTGGGGAAAACCAGTCTGGAAGCTTCTCTTTTATTTCTGAAAAATTCTTTTAGAGTGAGCAGTAATACACAGAAAATTACAGCAAACACAAAAATCACTTATCTCGACTTTCGTGCCACACACCACCTTGAAAACCGTGCCAAGCAGCCAGCAGAAATTTTTCAGAGAAATTACATCATTAAATGCTGCCTTTACTGCCTCGAAAAATGTGCCAGGAATGACCGTACGGACTGTACGGATTCCGTACAGTCAGGACAGCAGCCTCTTTTCTCGATTTTCGTGCCTAGAAAATCTGTCTATAAAACCGTGCTCCTTGCTGCTGCTCCAGCTCCTCGAAAACAGTGTTTCCCCTCTCTCGAAAACTGTGCAAATTGCTGTACGGAATTTCTGCCTTGGTTAATGTGCCAATGAAACTCTGCTGTACGGATTTTCTGCCTTGGGAAGTGTGCCCTCTTGCTGTACAGACTTGCTGTGCTGCCTTTGCTGCTCTCCCTCTGCTCAGAAATTACTCTTCATCTCCCTCTCCTCCTCTCTCAATCTGCTCATGAAAGAATGAATGATCTTTTCCTCCTTTTCCTCCTTTAACCTAACCCTAAGTGACTTTTGGGGAATCTCTAAATCCAATCACTGAGATAGATTGAGATCTAGGGCTGAGATTAAATGCTCATTTAAATCTCACTTTCTATTTTTTAATTCACCCCACTTTAATAAAGACCCACTTAGTCATTTATTTCCAAAGTCACTTTTCATTTCTAATTTTACATTGACTTTATTAAAGTCACTTTAAAATTAGACTTTAGTAACTTTATCACATAAATTCACTTTTAAATTAGATTTGACTTTATAAAAATTATAAAGTCACTTTAGGAGAAAAATTAAATTCTTTTGGACACTTTTCCCTAGGCCAAAGATCAAAGCCTTAGGGAACCACCTGTCTTCCAGTACCAAATTTCAACATCCTCATAGAATCTATCAAGGATTCCCTCATCCCTTATGTAGAAAAGTTGTAGAAATTGGTAGATATCTAGGAAAAGTTGATATAATTGTTTCTTGTAAGCACTGCAGGAGAAGTATCATTAATAACCGAACTATACAAGATGAAGGTATCAAAGGAAGAAGGGGTAGCCTCATACCTTATGAGGGCATCTCAAATAAAAGATCAAATATGGGAACTAGGAGAAATAATGTTTGATAAATAAATGACCACCATTGTGCTCAATGCACTACCTGATGAATGGGGCAACTTTGTATCAAGTATCTATAGAAAGAAGGAAGCCACTTCATTCAGTGAACTTTGGTCATTATTAAAAATTGAAGAAACTAGGTTGAAGGAAAAGAACGAAGTTGGCTAAAATGAACAAGTTCCAACATATGATACCATGGATACAAGGAAATGGAAGTTTGGAAAGTTTGATCCTCAGAAAAGGAAGAATATTGACATGTCAAAGATCCAATGCTATAAGTGTAATGAATATGGGAACTTTGAAATGAATTGTACTAAATTCAAGAAGGAGAACAAGAAAATAAAATATAGAAATGAAGCCCATATCACCGAAGAAGTAGAAGAACTTGAAAAGGATAAGTCAAAGAAGGAGGAAGTAAAAGACCTTTATTGTGACTGAAATAAACTCCACTTTATTTATAAGAAGATAATAATCATAATGGAAAGCAAGATGCATTATAGCTAAGATAGAGATGGCATCATCATAGAAGCATGGAAGTTCAATACAAGTATATATGGTTGAAGCAATCATCATAGAAAGGAAGTAGCTCATGGCATCTTCATTGAAAACAGATAATGAAAACCAAAATAGAAATTTATATGGTTGGAGAAAGCCATCTAGCAAGATAGAAGATAAAGAAAGGTCATCATACATCATCATTCTTAGAAAGGATCATTTGCAAAAAAATGATCATCAATATCCTCCACTAAATTCTTTATAAGGTTCACCTCTACTTAGAATAAGAAAGTGCTTAGAAGATATTCCACATTCTACCTTGTGTGGGATCCACTGGTGAGGTATGATGACAAATATGTGCAACATGTCAAGATGATTGAAGTACTTTCATCTTCAAGCGAGGAAAGGAAGTTGCTATAAGGAAGTCTAGATGACCAAAAAAAGGAAGAGGTATATATGTATTTTATAAATAAAGTCATTTCATCATATAAGTTGCAAAAAGAATGTTTGAATGCTCTATCTCATGAGAATGATTGAAGAAGAAGAATATCTTCCATTAGAAATATGCATGAAAACAGGTAAACAATGTGCATTGAAATCTTATACATATTTACAAGATGAAATCAATATGATATGACCTCATGAGAAATATGAGGTGGTGGACAATCATGGTTCCTATGTTGAAAGAACCATGAAAAGAAGATCCTGAGGAAAGCAGCATGTGAAGAAAATGAAAGAAGATTTCATGGGAAGATGCATCTATAAGATAAGATAAATGATCAACATCTGATATCTAGGAGGACTAACTATATCATATCCATGAAGAAGGTATGAAGACCTCGATATGTATGTTGGAAAAGGAAAAACCTTGGTAATATGGATATGGATTCACACATGTGCAGGATGTTGATGCTGCAAGAAGTTGATGTCACAATGAAAGGCCATCATAAAGAGGTAACTTTGATTTATTGTTCATTTTATTTTTGAAAGATCTGGTTGGGTTGTTACAGTGCTACCGATATAGGGTTGTAGAAAGTCACCTAAATCTATTACTCATGAGATGGATGGAAGATGTTGAAATAAATATGACTTGGAAAGAGGTAGTTTTATGAAGGATAGCTAGATGTGGACTAGAATATCACTTTCCGATGAGAAGAAGGATGACATGACTATTGGTTCAACACTATGTTTCGTTGAAGGAGAAATGATGATAAAGATGGTCGATTCACTATAAAGAAGATCTAGACGAAGATGGATCCTTGATGAAGTTGTTGAATTTCATGACATGATGTTGAAAGGAGGAGCCCTACAAGTAGTTGATGGTATCATGATATCCACCAAATATGTGGGTAATTATTATTGGAAACAAGTCCCTAGCTAAGAGGGAGCTTGGGAAAGTCCCTGGTTAATAGGATACTTGAGTATATTCCTTTTATAGGAATGAGTATATCCTCCCTAGTGGAGAGGGAGAGAAATACACAACATTCTTATCTTCATGTTATGAATAAATAATGGAGGATTGGGTGAGCATATGAATTCCGATATTATTTTAGGATGTGGTAGGGTATCCAATAAGTAAGAGTAGTCGAAGAGGAAATTCCTTGAGGATGTGTTATTCCAAGATAGGAATTGTCCTATAAGGACATACCTTGCGAACATCCAGGTGGGGTCTACGCATTAAGAGACAATGATGATGGTGTTTATCAGTCATTGTCTCGCTAGCATTGTGATATGATCTTGTGGATAGATAGATTTGTTGGTCAAGGCGTTTATATGTGACAATGTTGGTATGATGAGATGCAATAAGATAAGTTGAAATAATAGTTAATGAGATGGCTTACCAATCTGACTCTTATTATGAGAATTCTTTAGTATAATAATGTCCAAGTACGATGTATGTATTATGAATACCTCTCTAGTTAGGAGGGAGTGTTTAAATGTGTAACTAGGTTCAGTCTTCATAATGTCTATTGTAATCATGATTTTATATATTTGATGTTAAAGAGAAAATAAATTTGTTATTTTCATTTTCGATGCATGAGTTTTATGTTAAAGATAAATTTATTTATAGTTCAAGAAACCATTGAGTGCTTCTAGGTTTGTCATAGAGTTATGAAGTCAAAAGATTCATTTCCATACATGTGAGACCCCTTTCGGCATAATGTATCTTGTAAAGAATTTTTTTGTAAATTCAAAAGTGTCATAAAGACCCTCCAAGACCTTGTCAAACAAGTTGGCCTACAAGAAGGATCAAGTTGGCTTCATAGACAAAAATTTGACCTCCTAAGAAGCCTATATACAAGGGAACCTCAACTTCATTTGGAAGGTGAATTTGATCATGCAATAATTAGTTTGATCTCCTCAAGAAAGAAGTTGTAAAAGGAAAAAAAATCAAGGAAAAGTAGAAAAACAAGATAGAAGTTTTGGACCTCTTTCTCTCTCTTGTTAGGGTTTTTAAAGTAGCTGCTAGAACAAAATTGCAGAAGTTTCTGGGGAAGTCGAAGTTGTAGAAGAAACTGATGGGGAAGTCAAAGATGAAGAAGAAGTTATTGGGGAAGTCGAAGTTGTTGGGAAGTCAAAGTTGCTGCTAGGTGAAAATTGTTGGAAGTTTGAAGTTGCTAGAAGTTGTTGGGTCGAAATTGTTGGAAGCTATTAGGTCAAAGTAGCTGGAAAGAAAGTTCATCAAGAAGAATTTTGACTTAGTCTTGGAGGGGTATTTGACAAGGATCTTAGGTATTTGAATTAATCATTTGAACATTCTATAAGAAGAGAATAGTTCTTATGGGTTTTCCTCTCAAGAGGAGATGTTTTGGCCCTGGATTGCAACCTACATTTTATGTCCTCTTGTCTATTTTATCTTAATAGTTTGGTAGATGTTTGATGATAAGAACATAATAATAATCATGTGAAAAAATAAGAAGCTAATCAAGTTAAAATACATCATAAGAAGTTATAAAAGAAAGAGAAATCACCTAATCTAGTTGCTCCTAGATTTCTCAACAAACCTAAAATAAGGCATGCATGCATATTTGGATCCGCATCTCATCAGTACTTGCAGTAAATAATAATGAATAGTGTTGTGGCTCAAACTCTCACCTAGGAGGAAAAATCCCAACCCTAGCAGGAGGTCCTAGAGGAAACTATTAGTAAAGCCACCCATTATCACATTGGTGGCCTTTCCCTTCTCTTTAGACTTTGGGAAGGGTCCTAGTCAAGGGAGGAGTCCCTAAAGGTCGAACTAAGTCAAAATATTTGAGTAGAGAAGGGAAACTCTAATATTTGGTATGACTAAAGTTTTGGAAAGATTGATACTACCATTTTCAAGGTAAAAGGGAAATTTTATCTTTGAGTGAAGAGCACAACAAATTTCCAATTATGAACAAGATTTAAAGTATTTAACTTTGACAACAATGTTTATTCAAAGTGATGCTTGGAAATAAGAACTAACATTTCTCCATAGATCATGCACAAGGTAAATCATAAGTTTTCAATTGCACCATAAAAAGTTGCATCAATGACTCACATATCCAATGACAAGATAGATCACAAGATTATGTTTGTGAGAGAGAATAACATATCATTATTCACCATCATCATGAAACTAAAGTGAAAGTGCTACTTTATTTCAAGATAGAAGGGTTTATACCACCATGTATTCTAAAGTATTCCATAGTCCAAATCTTATAAGAAGTGATTTATTTCCAATATCCAAACAATTTCACTAATTTCATTAAGTTCATATTTAACCAATGGTATTAGATCATATCAGTCATCGAACCAGTAGACCCCCCAAACTGGGAACCGGTCAAAACTGTACCAGAACTGGTAAAACAATGACCCAAAAACTGGCCAACCAAAGTCACATACAATATTCAAATTTTAAATAGAACCACATATATTCATATGCATCCATATGAATCCAAACTATTTATACACAAATAAGTAAAATTTCTCACTTATAGAGCATGTACAATTGCACATAACCAAAATAACCCCGAGTGCAATTCATCTTTGAACCAAAAATACATTAAAAAAGAGACCTATATGGCCTCTAACATCCAAAAAATACCATGCTACAATAAATACCTACATATAATCAAAAAAATTACTTATATTGAGATTTTTCTCATCAATATCACCCTCTAAGCATTAAAATACGCTAAAAAATGATTAGCATGTCAATTCAAGATTTAGTTTGAGTGATGGTTACATTTTTAGTAGGATCATGGTATAGGATTTCATCAATCAATGACACTAACATCAAGATACTTAGAGGGATAGATGCTCTTGATTAAATTATAGTTCAATACCCTCATACATGAAAAAAACCAATGGAAACATTGGATTTCGAGTAAGATATAAAATTTTACTTTATCCATATGAAATTCACTTAGGTTGGAACCACTCTCAAACATCCTGAGTCATTTCATGGTAAATTATTAATTTAAGTAAAAGGATAAAAATGGAATACAAAAGAGATTGTTACTTTTACTTTAAGAATTAAACATTACCATGAATTGCATAGCAATAGTAGGGTTATAGGCTTGAATATTATGCACCTATTGTGGGCTAGTGCCCAATAAAGACAAATTAAAAGAAAAAAAACAAAATATGCCCCACGTATTGCATTCTACCTGACTTTACCAAACCTTATACCGAACTAGATGGTTCAGTACCAAACCAACCAAAAATGGTTCAAGTCACCAGTTTGAATTAGTTTTTTCCTCAAAACTATTGGATCAGCTAGTTCAAACATGTTCGGTCTGGTCCTGATAACACTAGATTCAACCGTCAGGAAGAGATGTAAACAATGAGCAATAAGACCATTTCTATTATGGAGAAAGCTCTATGCACTAGACAATAGAGGTTTTTTTTATATAATTCATTGCACAACCCAAATGTTAACATCACTTAATGAGACAATGGAAACCTCAGCCCACAAGGCAACAGAGTAATATCATCCAACTAGACTTATCAGTGTTAAAACTTTATTCATTAGTGTAATAATAGATCTAGAACACGTGAGACATATCATGTGGCAATTACCCAATTAATACATCAACAAATTTATGGAACCAAGGAATTATACCATCATTTAAATCTCATTAATCATTATGTGTTTAGGGAATTTCTCATTAATGAAAACTGGACTTGAAATGTACTAAGCAGTGATGAAATACTTATTTGAGGCATGGTACAATATAATAGATTATTACCCTGAAAAGCATGTCGACAAAACTATAACCACCAGAGAATTGATTTAGTAGTGTATTCCAGATTGTAAGATTATGTCAAACATACAAGGTGTTGTCCCATGTATCCATAAAACTTCAATGTTATGGCACAATTGTCGTTGCATGTCTAGAGCAGATTACTACTTTTTGAAGTGAGATTAATGACACAATGGATTAGAAACAGTAACCTACCTTAAGTTTTGTATGACTACATAAAAAAAGTATAACAATAGTGAAGTGTCAAATTAATAAGTGTTTTGATATGTATTAAAGTTACTTGCCAAAGAGATCATAACTCTATAGTAAGGAAATGTTGAAGTACCTCAAAATCATTAGTGAAAAGACTTTGACATTGCCATCATTCATCAAATCATTGGGTTATAATTTGCATAAATTTTCTTTAGAATGTATTCAAGATCATAAATGAGCATAAACGTTGCAAAATAAATGAAGCAACAAGTCTGAAACAAACCCCTTATGCAAGCCACAAACCTCTGCCCACAAGGCTAGAAATATAACATATGCATTCAAATTCACTTAGGTGAGAAATATAATAGTTTTCATGCCATATATAACTTAAATATCACTGTAAATCCAAAATAATAACCTCAAAAACATGGAACTCAAGACTAAAGAATGAGATTAGGTGCTCAAAGAAGTTGGTTATTTCAGCCAAAGGTTAGATCATTGCATTTGATTTGTCATCAATTTTTATTTACGAAGTTTGTAGAGCGTGGAGATACCGAAACATTGGCATAATTCCTTGTAGCATGATCTTAAATGAGAACACGACTCTTAGAAAACCCACGATAGATAATAAAACTCAAACAATTACAAGGGTGCCCTTAAAAATTAGGGTTATATCTAAAGATGGAAAATAAAACAAGATCAAAAACAAATTATGCTTACTTCAAATGATAAATCTTGAGAAATCAATTATAATGACAATATCTAAATAAGATATAACTATTAAAACTCTTATATCTAGAAACCTATATTAATATATCAAGCACATTTAGACCCTATTTTGCAAAGAAAACAAAAGAAAATAAAGGGGAAGTAGATAAATTAATGGGTTTCATGGTTGAAGAAGATAATAGACCGGTGACTATAAAGGGATATGGGGTTACTCCACAAGTTTTAAGTGAAGCTTAGGGTTTAATATAAGACAATGTTGAGGGAACCAAGCATTGGTAAGGGTAATAGGCTTTCTCAAGATTGGATGGGGGGACGTGTTGAAATTCAGGTATAATATAGAATTTATTATCATGGTAATTAATTGTGACTGATATGCATTATTTTCTTAGTATTATTTTAGTTTTTTCATCAAGAATTTACACAATAGAAAAAATATAGAAAACATAATGCACAAGAGATAAGAGACACCAAAAATTAGGCTCTAATCCAGGGCAAAACCCCAGAAGGGGGAAAAGCCATCAATCCTTTACTTATAGATTCTTCATCAACAAGAGAAATCCAAGTCAAGCTAACCAAGGTTCCAAGTGCCAAGTCAAACCTCCAAAATTTTTATGTTTTGTCCACAAAATAGTTAACCAAACTACTTCTTGTTTGTCGTTTAGATTCTTCTTCTAATAGAGATAGATTGCTTATACTTTACAAGAATGATGGCCTTCTAGTAGTTCGTATTATACAAAGAAATTGGCATCCTTGTGCAACTTGTATCACATATATATTGATGTATTCTTTCAACTTGCATCACAAAATTATTTTTTCTTCTTGCAATTCACATCACAAAGGTATTGGTCTCTTCCCACAACTTTCATCATAGAGGTATTTTCTCTTCCTGCAACTTGCATCACAGAGGTATTTTCTCTTCCCGCAACTCACATCATAGATATATTTTGTTCTTCCTGCAATTCGTATTTTTCACAAGGAAAAAATTCCACAAAAGACTCGTCTTATATGCCTCAGATTTTATGCCACAAACCCAATATTTCTACCTTAGGAGATCGAATGAATTCCAAAATGATGAAGGATTAGTGCCAATATATATTTGTTTCCATATGTGAAGAGTCACAACTCTTGGGCAGGCCAAATTGTCATATTGGAGGGCCGACTTGGCAACATGGAGGAAAAAATTATGCTTACAAAAAAAAATCAAATTTTCTTCTTTATAGGGTCACGAAGAACATGCGCTTTGACCTTTTCTTTTGACCAAAAATAAAGCATGAAAAAAATTCTTGATAAATATAATAATAATAAATTTTGTTTTTGTTTTTACTTGAAATACATAGTACAATAATTATGAAGACCAAACCTAGTTACAATTTCAACACTCCCTCTTAACTTGGGAGGTATTCATAATGAATTTTCAGGATATTGTCAGGTCTAGAAATTCTATAAGAAAGAATATGAATTGATAAGAATTAATGATGGTTTTCATCATCATAACAAACATTGTCAAAATAGCAAGGCCTTGACTTACAATCCCTATCTCTCCATTAGATTAGAGCACAATTTTGGGAGTGTTATAGCATCATTCAACACTCTTGTAGACATGATGCTCTTTTATGGCCCTCGACAATCCATTTTCCCATATAGACTTGAATTTATGTTAAAAAAAATATTTCAAAATACATACACGAATATGCCCATACTAAATCGCATACATACGCAGGTCCCATAACATTGTACCCAAGTATACCTTTAAAAATATGGAAAAATAAAATAAAATGCTATTTTTTGGGCAGGGTTTATGGATTTTACCGAGATACCACCTACATTATCCCGTGGCTTAACTGAAATAACTAATTTCAGGTGGTATATATACACCCCTTGGGTAGGCCTAATGACAACAAGAGAAAGGATATTGAAATTATACCAAATTTCTCCCAAATCAAGTTTGTTTTTCTCGTGCCTACTACACTCCCAGTCTCTAGGAAACCTTGGTTTCCTTTGCAAATATGCTCATCATATTTATATAACATCTTCTTGTGCTTGTTATAGAGGTTCTATTCGTGGATCGGGCTGGAAAGATTTGGAGGAAGGCTTGGGATGGATCATGTTGTACCTTTCCTGCACTTATTGTTGATAATCAATAAAGAAGTTCATGTCTTGTTCTTGATATGTTATTGTCTCCTGAATGATAGTTTATATTCTTATATGTGATTATATAACATATCTTTTATGTATGAAAATTGAATTATCTATTATGTATATGTTTCTGTGAATTGCCTTGCAGGTATTTTCGTCTTGGAGGAAGCAAAGGGTTTGAACCCTACAAGAACAACATCAAGCATAGAAACTTGGGCATGTCTCCAAATCCAACATTGATAATTCATATGTTTGACATGCTTGTTTGAGTTCTCTTTTTTTATTATCTTGTTCTGCTTTGTTGAGGCTTTGAACCCTTGCCTTAGGAAACTTTTCCCTCCAACAGAATTGGTGACTTCACTGGGGAATATGATCAAGTATTTCCTAGAAGGGTTGTTTTCCTTTGATATGGGTTTGGTTTGTTTTTTCCTGATTTTTTCCAACCTTCTTGAGTCTTAAGTAATTTTTTCATTCAGCCTGATGTTTTGGATCTGGTCTATCTTTTTAATTTTTCCTTAGTTTTCCTTTTATGCGTGCCTTTTATTGTATACATCTATTTATATACGTAGTTTCTTCTAAAGAAACTTGTGTATACACATGTTTCTTTAGACACGGTCATGTATATACATGGGATTGTAGTTAAACAATTTCTTACGTTTAAATTTAGATAACCATGGTATTTTCTATGCTTAAATGCAATTTACTTCAATCTTATTTAAGGCCCAATTTAGATTTGGCAATCACATAAACATGAAAGTAAAATGCCGATAGAACATAATAATAGATCATCAAAAGACAAGCCAAATAATATAACATAATTTTTAATTCTTCTTGTCCAACAATATAGAGATAATTTTTTGTTACGACAGTCAACAAGATGCCCTAGCTAGGAAAGACTTGAGTTGGCCAAACCAACTTTTCCAATATACCAAAACAACCTTTCTCCAAGTGTCACGCACACCCCTCAAAGACAGCTTCAAAAAGTCAATGTATTTCAACATCAAATTGTCAACGCAAAAGTCAATGTTGTGGCCAACGGTCAGTAGTCAAAGTCAATGACAAGCATTGATTTTTGTGCCCTCTAATGAGGCCTTAAGAAATTGGAATTTATGTGCTGAAATCAAATTCAAAGCTCAAGTGTTGACCCAAAGTCAATGCTATATTGAAATCCCTAATATGGTCCACAATTTCTCCAAGTTTAGATTCACATGTGTGAGGGATGGAAGCCTCTCCTAGGTTGTACGAACCAATCATATCACAAGAAGAATGTGGGATGATATGATGATGAAATGAGCACCATATCTCTCCTATTTATATCCATCAATGAGGGTGTGTAACACATTTGTTGGGGCTTGTGAGCCTACATTAAAAATCTGGTCGACCTTGTCAATTTGCACATGTGTGGAAAATAAAATCAAAATATAAGTTATGCTCATCCAAACAAGCTGATCTTTAGATCATTCTTTCACCTCTCCGAAAGAGGAATCCAACAAAAATTTAATCATCATCATATGAGCAGTGCAATATGGAGATGGACCTAGTTGCCCAAGATTAACACTCCCTCTCAACTAGGGAAAAATCCATCTGTCCACCTATGCCATCCTATCATCAGTACATTTTGTACTATCATCATCATCATCATGCAATCCCATGTCATGCTATTGTAAAATGTTTTGTCGATCCTGAGGGCAAATAAACAAGAGTGAGTCACAAAGACATCAGACTCAGCTGACCTGAAGTCAACTTAGAGGTTAAAACCTCAATCAAACTCAAGAGAGTCACATACTAACTTGAAGTTAGTTTACAGACCCGAAGTTAGTTTAGAGGTAAGAACCTCATCAGAATTGATCCCAGATCAAGGTGTTGGACACATCCTCGGGACATAGAGAGTACGACAATCTCCCATGCGTCCATCGGTATTTCTAGTGGTATCTATCCACATTTCCCACCTCATTGGCCAAATGAGAGGTACTTCCCATGAGTCTGAAACTCCATGGGTAGGATGCATGCGGGGCATAGATCAAAGAGAGGGTGAACCAGCTTAATATCATAACAGTGGGGAAGAAGCACAACAAGGTTCAATGAACCTAGCCCTATGGATGCTTATAGCTCCAAGAAGCTATCCCCAAGCCCCCTGGAGCTCCTAGAACTCATTTTCCAACTCAAGCAGGACCCTCACAATAGGGTCTTTCCACAATTCCAATCTTCTCACGGAAGGTTAATAATTTTACCTTCCCTAGGGGCTTCATGAAAAAATATGCAACCTGGTCATCAGTCCCAATTTGATCGAGCCTTACGGCGCCTCGCTATACCATATCTAAGATAAAGTGGTACCTAACATCAATATGCTTGGATCGATCGTGGAACACAGGATTCTTAGAAATATGAATCCCACTCTGGTTATTGCAAAGGATAACAGTGGTATCTAGCACATGTCCAAACATCTCACTGAAGAGCTTTCTCAACCAAACAGCTTCACAATAGGCCATAATCATTGCAATGTATTCGGCCTTAGCAGTGCTCAAAGCAACTGATTTATGCTTCCTTCTCATCCAAGATATCGAAGCAGAACCCAAGGTGAAGCAACATCCATATGTGCTCTTACAATCCACCACATTGCCAGCCCAATCAACATTGGTATATCCATGGAGTCTCAAACTCCCAGCAATGTACCTAAGCCCATGGTTGATTGTGTTATGAATATATATCAATAGATTATTGGCACCAATATAGTGAATGTGATGAGGCTAAAACTAATGTTGACTCAAAGTGTTCATTGCAGAAAATAAGTCCCGATGAGAGTTCACTAAGAACATCAGGGCCCCTACCAGTTTTCAATACTCGGTGAGATTTCCCAGCTCGGGCACAACATCGCTTCCAGACAAATTCTTAAAGTTGAGTTCCATCTGTGTCGACACGGACTTACAGTCCACCATTACAAATATCTCTGGTAGCTTCATAATGTATTTTCCTTGAGAAAGGAAAATCTCGCATGGATTTTTCCAGAACTCCAAGCCTAGGAAATAGTGCATCAGTCCTAGGTCCTTCATTTCAAACTCATAAGCTAGCTCTCTCTTACATTTATGAATGAGAGGGTCGGCACCTATTAGGAATATATCGTCCACATAGAGAACCAGAGTGACAGGCCTTTATTTATTAACCTTAAAATAAAGGTTTGGATCAACTTCACTTCAAGTGAAGCCAAAATTCATCAAGTAGATATTGATCCTCTCATACCCAGCCTTGGGGGCTTGCTTCAACCCATAGAGGGATATGAGTCTCTATCTTGAAATTCAAACCCCACAGGTTGCTCCACATAAACCTATTCCTTGATTGAACCATGTAAAAAGGCAGTCTTCACATCCATCTGATGGAGGCTCCATCCTTGTGTTGCAACAACGACAATGATAGATCGAATGGTGGTACAGTGGGCAACAGGTGCGAATATATCATCATAATCTATGCCTTCTTTTTGAGGGAATCCTCGGGCAACACATATTGGCTTGTACTTTTTAGCACTTCCATCAGTTCCATGCTTGATCTTAAAGATCCATTTCGAGGTGACAACAAATTTGTCCTCTGGTCTCAGGACCACTTCCCAGACATAATTATTCATGATAGATTCATATTCTTCGTGCATATAATCATTCCAAACTTGATGCTTTACGATTTCTTCAAATGATCTAGGCTCAGGTTGTACAATAGAACTCATGGCTTCTAGGTACCCTTGGTACCTATTCAGCTTCTTACTTTCACAGAATTTTCCCCTTGTGGAAATATGTCTCTCGGCATCTTTGAGAGTGTCCCTAAGCCATGAGCGTCTCCTTTTATTAGGAGGTGGATCAATAGGATCCATTGGTCCTTCAACATCGGGCATAGGTTCATCCTTCAGTTCTTCTTTCCTTCCAACTTCTTCATCTTCTTCTTTTTCTTCCTTTGAACTAGGAAGATTCCTCACTTTCTTGAGGGCAGCATCTTCATCAAAGGTGACATCATGGCATATCTCCACTTCTCTTTGACCAGGCATATAGATTCTAAATTCCTTTGAGGTTTCATTGTAGCCCACAAACATTCCCTTTTTTCCAGAAGCATCCAACTTGCTTCTCTTTTATTTCAACACATGAAAGCAAACAGGACTTCAAAAAACTCTAATATGGGAGACATCAGGCTTCTTACCAGAGAATAATTCTTCGGGATTTTTGGCATCCAATGCGGAATGAAGGCATCTATTTTGAACATACACAACAGTGTTCGCAGCTTCTCCCCATAGAAAATTCAGAAGACCTTGGTCATATAGCATGGCACGGACAACTTCCACAATCGTTGTATTCTTTCTTTCAACAACACCATTTTTCTTGGGAGTCTACACAGTTTTGGTCTCCCTATTAATTCGAGCTTCCCTACAAAATTCATTGAATTCATTTGACTCATACTCGGTCCAATTATCAGTCCTCAAAATTTTGATATTCTTCCCTGTTTGATTTTTAACCAATCCCTTGAAGGTACAAAACCATTTGAATGCTTCGTCCTTCTTCTTCAAGATATATATCCAATTCTTGCAGGACAAGTCTTCTATAAAAGTCATGTAATAGGAACATCCTGCCAAGGATGTTACAAGAAGCATACTAGATAGATCAGAATGTATCAATTGGAAAATATCAGATGTCTTTGTGACACTTGAGGGGAATGGTCCCCTTATATGCTTCCTTTCGGCACAACCCTGACATATACCTTCATGATAATCTTTAAACTTGAGCATCCCTATCACCACCTTCCTTGCTTCAGGAAGGGCTTTGTAATGAAGGTGTAAAAACACCTCCAGTACCATAGCTCAGTTTGAAGAGTTGTGTCACATGACATGGCCCCCAACGGACTTCCTCCAACCTAATAGACTTTATCAAGTCTAAAACCAATAATAAGAGCTTCTTTGAAGTTATTTTTCCAAATGCGTACCTTTCCACCAATGAATGCCACCTTGAATCCTTTGTCTTCCATTGCCGAAATGGACACAATATTCTTTTTCAAATCAAGTATATACAACAGATCTTGTAAGCGGAGGACTTTACCTTGAGATAGATGAAGGGTCACAGTCCATGTCCCTTTCATGGGATGTGTGGCATTGTCTCCAAGGATAACATCCAAATTAGTATCATTCTCAATAAAATCATAGAGGGCTTCTTTATATCTAGTGAGGTGCCTTGAAGCACCACTATCAATCAACTAGACATCCAGGGTGTCGGGAAGAGATGCAGCAGAGAGGGAAGATACAAGAATATTTTCATTTTTCTTATTATCAACAAAATTGGATTCATCATAACTGGAATTCCTTGACCTCTTGAAAGGTTGGCCATTTCCACTTCAATCAGAGGGAGGCTTCCTCTTTCCTTTGAACATGTTGTACCTTTGATTGCCATTACCCCTGAAGTTGTTGTTGTCATCATCTCTAGGAGAGTCCCTTCTATTGGGGAACTCTCTTGCATAGTGACCAAACTTGTTAAAAGTGTAACATTTTCCATTTTTTCCTTTTGGCCCCACTCTTCCATGGTTTTGATTTCTTAGACCACCATGGTTCCTCCTCTTTGCATGAGCGGTAAAGATAGTAACTTCACCTCCATTCCCATTAGAGGTATGGTCTCTCCCCATCATCCTTGTCTCCTCCTGAGTGCATCTTGTCAACAATTCATCAAAATCAGGAATCACATTATTATTAAGAATAATAGTGTTGAATGCATACCATTCCCATGGGAGTCCTCCAAGAGCAATAAGGACAAGCTCTCGATCAGCTACCTCTTCTCCATTGTCTAGGAGATCATTCCTGATTTCTATGAGCCTCATAAAATATGATTGAATGGATTCATCTTTTCCCTTCTTGATATTCTTCAACTTGTTCTTGCAGAAAAAACTTGATTAGAATTGATAGCCCTAAACATGCTAACCAAATTATCATACATCTCTTTAGATGTGGCCAGCTCGGAGATATAAGCAATCAATTGCTTATGTATAGAATCCCTGACAATCATCTTCGCCTTGACTTTCCCTCTTCTATATTTTGTCTTTGTGGCAGCTGGTGCATTTGATGGAGGCTCATGAATCTTCCCTTACACATAATCCATGACATATTGATATTCTGATACCAAATCCAAGGACATAATTCATCAGTCAACTTATCATTAGTCTTGAAACCCTTGTAGGTTGAGGAGGCCATTGGTCCTTGATAAGACTTCTTCTTCAATGATTTCTTTTCACACTATCTGGGCTTTGTCTTCACCTTAGCTCTAATACCATGTTAAATTTAGATAACCATGGTATGTTCTATGCTTAAATGCAATTTAATTCAATCTTCTTTAAGGCCCAATTCAGATTTGGAAATCACATAAACTTGGAAGTAAAATGTTGATAGAATATAATAATAGATCAACATAAGGCAAGCCAAATAATATAACAGAATTTGTAATTCTTCTTGTCCAGCAAATATAGAGATAAATGTTTGTTACAGCAGTAAACAAGATGCCCTAGCCAGCAAAGACTTGAGTTGGCCAAACAAACTTTTCCAATATACCAAAACAACCTTTCTCCAAGTGTCACACACACCCATCAAAGACGGCTAAAAAAATTCAACAGAAGTCAGCAAGAAATGGTCAACGCAGAAGTCAACATTGCGTTCAACGCTGCAGTTAACAGTCAACAGTCAAATTCAATGACAAGCCTCAATTTTTGTGCCCTCTAGTGTGGCCTTAAGAAATCATAATTTCTGTGTTGAAATCGAATTCAAATCTCAAGTCTTGATCCAAAGTCAACGTTGGTCAACGCTGTCCAGAAAGCCCTAAAATAGTCCGCAATTTCTCTAGGTTCAGATTCACACGTGTGAGGGATGGAAGCCTCTCCTAGGCTATACGGACCAATAATATCACAAGAAGAATGTGTGATGAGATGATGATGAAATGAGCATCATATCTCTCCTATTTATATCCATCAATGAGGGTGTGTGACACATCTATTAGGGCTTGTGAGCCTACATTACAAATCTAGCCGACCTTGTCAATTTACACATGTGTGGAAAATAAAATCAAAATATAATTTCTTCTCATCCAAACAAGATGATATTTAGATCAATCTTGCACCTCTTTGAAAGAGGAATCCAACAAAAATATAATCATCATAATATGAGTAGTGCAATATGGAGTTTGGACCTAGTTGCCCAAAATTAACACTTACTAATCTGAAAAATAATTTTTTTTCATTTTTGGTTTTTGTTGAGGGTTTGAACAAGTTTGTTTATGATTTTTGGATGTTTTTGAATCCCAGAATCACCTTGATCTATGTTGTTGTTGGTTTCTTTCATATTGTTGAGGAAATCCCATGTCAACCTAGGGTTTGTGGTTTTTGAACCTTTTTGTGTTTGGAGTTGGGTTCAATATCTTCTTTATGAAATGTCTGGATGTTCTTTGCTTCTGTAACAGATCTTGTTTCTCTTAAACTTGTTTATAACCCAGACTTTGAATCACTTCTTTTGCAACCTAGAAGTTGGATTATTTTTGCTTTCCCTTGCTTGTTTGTGAAAGGGCTTTCCAATTCTTAGATGAATGAGCGATTTCAGTCTCTGGAGTCTTTTCGATTTTCAGAATATTTTGTATCTTTCTGGAAAAATTATTTGAGGTGATTAAGTCTCTTATTTCACTCTTGTCTTTTATCTTTGTGATCATTTGTGACTAGTGGGATTTGAGTCTTTTTCATGTTGTTGGTCTTGAAATTTATGTTTGTTTTCCCTTTCTCAACTTTTTGTTTTTTTTTTAAATCTTTAAAATAAAAAGGAAAACATTTGCTTTGTGTTTCTTTTTATTTTGTTTTTAGATTTTTAGTTTTTTTATTTTTTTTGGAAAATGTGTGCATTCTTGTTTTAAGGTTAAGAGTCTCTTTGCTTTGAGGAGTATTTTCTTTCGAGGTTTCCTTCTCTTTGCTTGTTGAGTTGGCTTTTACTTTTGGGATTGCATTTGTCTATTTTTGAGCTTTTCTTTGAATATTCCATTTTCATTCTAGTGTGCATTAGGGTAGATGCATTTTTCTCCCTTGATTGGTCTTTGCAGAGTATACCCTAGTTGGCATCATACCCACAAGCAAGGATTATCAGGAGTACCTCTCCCCATTTCGCCAATGGGTTGATAGTGTACTTGTAGTGTACAACCCAATTCAATTATGATGCAGGTGTTCTACCACATGAATATTCAGGGTCATGGTAGGGAATATCAATAAGCAATAGGATGGGTTGAGATAACCCTATGCGGTTCCGAGTTTAGATTCAGCTCCCCGATGTGATCCTAAGGTTGAGACAGGCTCCCATGTGTGTTTGGATATCCTATCACTTGATATGGGGTTGTAGATGTTAACTCCCCCGTGAGATTTTGGGTCAAGATGTACTCCTTGATTTGGTTACAGGTTGATATGTACTCCTTGATTATATTCTCTCTGATGATTATTGATGATGATATTTTGGGTAGTTGCTCACTGACATAGATATTGGGTAGTAACTTGATGGATAAAGGGTTGTAGATTAAGCTCCCCTCTGATAACAAATTCTTCTTCTAAGATTCAAGAATGTGTAATATTCCCAATTAGATTTCAACTAGTTGGAATATTATATGTTGCTTCTATTTATAGTCTAGAGGAATAAGTGGGGTACGGAGACCCTTAAATCTCTTTAGTAGGAATAAATCACTTCTAGTATGGATGTGGATCAGTTTAGATAGTAAAAATAAAGCCAACTTGGGTGTGAAAATGGGGCAATGCATGTAGACTAGGTCAAGGTTGACCAAATCAACAGTGCTGCCAAAGAAGAGAGTGGAGCTAGTGGGGACAACGCAGTTTTGGAGGAGGAGTCTTTGCATGGAAGTAACCTCATAAATGAGTGGGGCCAAGGGTGAGGAAGCTCACCAAGAATATAAGGGAAGGGATGTCAGCCATGAGAGGCCTTCATAATTTTTCTTATGTTTGAATCTTATGAATTATTGCATGCTTCAGTTATTTAGCGGAGTTTGTTGTATTGTTTAGTACAAGGGAATTTTAATGCGGGAATTCCCCACTCTATCTTGGAGAACTTGAGAAGGCTATCTAAGAGGAGTATTCTGAGCTTAATTTCCACCATACAGAATTGGGTCAAGCAGTCACCTATAGCCACAATGCAGTCTCCTTGAGGAACTGTGCTATTTTTCATGGTGTTGCGGTGGAAGGGTGCAAAACCCTGTTTATAAGCTAGTTTCCTAGTGAAAGGAACATACTTTCACCCGGAAATCTAGGGAGGAGAAGTTACAGCCATATATTTTTCATTTCAGCCATTTTGTAGCAGATCTTCAGTGATACATCGTGATTCATCCACAAAGTTGCAGTCTACACTTTTTGCATCTTGTGTATTTCAAGAAACCCTTGCCGGGTTATCTTGGGATTGTGTTTGAGAGACTATTTCTCCATTTTCAGCTCCTTTTGAGTAATATATCAGAAAATCCATTCATATTTATTTTCCTGTAGCAGTAACCCTCACTGGGATTGTGCTGTCATGTATTCTGGTATTTCTGTGTTGCAGCATCCCTTGGGATTCTAGTATTTTTGGGCTTTGGAGGCTTGTTTGCCTAGTTTGAGTGATTTGTTCCTCAACACATTGTATATTTTTCTTCTCTAATACATAATCTAATGGATCTATTATTTTCTCATATATTTTGCATCATTATTTGCTGTACATTTTAGTTTGGTGTTCAATATTTTTGCCTTTCCTAATCTGGAATATTACAGTGGTATTAGAGCTCTAATCTTGGCTCAGCTCGTGGGGAAATATATCTATATCCATGGAGGAGAAAGAGATCTGAAAAATTCTTCTTTAGACCATGCAGAACATGGAAAAATATGTCAAGGAGATGATATTTGAAAGATAGAAGGAATCCTCTAGAGGGTTTCACCATGGGGAAAGCTCCAGCACTTCACATTTATGGTGGGAGAAATCAGTGGCACAGCCTTCTTCACAATGTTGCACTATGCCCACATTCCTATCATTGGAAGGTGAGGAAGGAGGGACTTTGAGGGAAGAAACCCTTGGTGACTATTTTTTGGAATATTAATCTCAATCCCGAAGGTTCAAGGAGCATTTAAACTTCAGGAGTTTTGTCGAATAAAGGAGGGTAGGATATCCTTCAATCGCCATAAAAAGGGAGGGTACATGCATAACCAAGATCTAAAACATAGTTTGGGTAGATACTTTTTTCCCTCTTATGATGGATCACCCAAGTGCACAGCTAAGGCTTGGGTAGAGAAGTTGGATACTTACTTCCAACTCAACATAGTTTCAGAATTGGAGGCTATCAAAATAGTAGTGCTGCACCTAGAAGGTGAGGCACATCAGTGGTGGTTTCATGGGTTATCTACACTTGGGCATGCTATTATCACTTAATATTTAGACTTCACCCGCAGGTTGGTGGAGAGATTTGATCCCAGGGATCCGAAAGCACACTTTGTGAGGCTAACCAAGCTCAAGAAATTAAGATATTTAGAAAATTATATCTCTGAGTTTCTAAAGCTTTCAGTCATGGTATATGACCTCACTATGACCAGGAGAGTATGCATTTTCAATGATGGGATGGTTGAACCATTGCAAGGGTTGGTGAAATCTACTAGAACAACTACGCTCCAAGAAGCTATGGAGAGGGCTAGGGACCTACATCATGCTTTACCCAAGGCAAAGGGCCCTTTTCAGCAAAATATCTCCTCTTACCCAAAGGAGTATCAGGACTTTTCAGCAAAATATCTCCTCTTACCCAAAGGAGTATCAGGAGAAGAACTCTCTTGATAATAGTCGGAGAGATCTAAGGAAGAAGAAACTTTGTTTCACTTTTCGGGAGCCATGGGTACCAAACTACCAATGTGTTGTAGGGAAGGCACATTATATTGACATATTTTCTGATGAGGAGAAGGAGGCCAGCATTGTAGCAGTAGGAGGAGGTGCACCACCCACGGGAGATGTAGTGGGAGCATTTTCTCCAATGGGAGGAACTCTTGCAATTTTGAGGGGAGTTCCCAAGTATCTAACTTTAAGGGTTAGAGGCACTATTCTGGGGCTAAGAGTATTAGTATTGGTAGATAGTGGAGCTACCCATAACTTTATTAACACACAGTTGGTGCAAAGGAGTGGCATTCACATAGAAGATTTTGAGGGTTTCTCAGTTTTGGTTCCTGGAGCTAGAAACATGCAAAGTGCCAAATATGTTCCGCCATTAACCATCACTATGGAAACCTACACACTAACAGACCACTTCTTTGTGGTTGATATTCCAGAAACCAATGTGATATTGGGTGTCCAATGGCTAATCACATTAAGGAAGGTTACCACAGACTTGGAAACATTAGAGATGGAATGGAAAGAAAAAGGGAGTGGTAAATATCAGAAAATCAAAGGCATACACACCTATCCACCCCCGATTGTCTCTGCACACAGGATGGAAGCTAATTTGCACAGAGGGGACATAGAGTGGGCAGTAGAAATGTGTATGTCAGAAGCAGGGAGCAAGGATTCACTAGTTCATCCAGATGTACAATACATTTTGGACTGATACTCCACAGTATTTGGAGATATCCCACTTGGGAGATCTCCTGACCAGGGATTTGAGCACACTATTGAGTTGGAGCAGGGGATCCAAGCAATGATCACCACACCTTATAGGCATCCAAAGCCTACAAGGATGAGATTGAAAAGGCCGTTCAGGAGCTTTTGGCCTTGGGACACATTCGGCCTAGTACCAGTCCTTTTGCCTCTTTAGTGGTCTTGGTGAAGAAGAAGGATGGCACATTGAGGATGTGCATTGATTATAGAGCTTTGAACAAGAAGACCATGAAGAATAGATACCCAATTCCCAGTATCGATGATTTGATAGATGAACTAAGAGGGTCCAAGTATTTTTCCAAGATTGATTTGAGATCAGGGTATCATCAAATCAAAGTGAGGGAACAAGACATTCCCAAGACAGCATTCTGATGTCACTATGGCCATTTTGAGTTCCTGGTAATGCCTTTTGGGCTAACCAATGCTCCAGCAACATTCCAATATTGCATGAACCACATTTTCCATGGTCACTTGAGGAAGTTTTTATTGGTATTTTTTGATGACATTCTCATTTACAGCCGCACATGCGAGGAGCATTTACAACATATTGAGGCAGTATTACGCATTCTTAAAGAGCAGCAGTTCTATGCTAAGCTCTCTAAATGTGAGTTTGGGCTTGCAGAGATGCTCTATCTTGGCCACATCATTGGAGTAGATGGGGTGAGATTTCATGAAGAGAATATCCATGCTATCAGAGATTGGATCGAGCCAAAGAATGTCACAGAAATTCAAGGGTTTGTAGGCATCTGTACCTATTACCGAAAGTTTGTAAAAGGGTTTTCTCAACTAGCAGCACCACTTACAGATCTAACTAAGAAGGGAGCTTTCAGTTGGACAACCATAACACAGAGAGCTTTTGATAAGCTCAAGGAGGTGATGAGTAGTTTTCTGGTATTAGTTTTGCCTGATTTTACCCAACCCTTTTTGTTGGAATGTGATGCTTCGGGAGAAGGCAGTGGAGCAGTATTGTTGCAAGGAGGACACCCCCTAGCTTTTGAGAGTTAGAATTTTTCACCACATGAGAGGATATACCCGATATATGATAAGGAAATGCTAGCTATTGTGCATGATTTAGCCAAGTTCTGGAAATATTTGGTGGGTAATATATTCTGAGTGAAGACTGATCATAATAGTCTTCGTTTCTTTCTTGAGAAGAAGTAGCTTCAGGAGAGGTAGCATAAATGGGTGAGTAAGATCCAAGCATATGACTTTGACATAGAATATGTCAAGGGGAATAGTAATGTAGTGGCAGATGCTCTATCTCGGAGGCTAGCAGCATTGTTATTGATGAGCATGGATACAGATTGGAAGGCTCAATTGCTAGTCGAATACTCCAAAGACCACTTTGCATGTGAGATCCTAGATGGATTGGTGACCGATGAGAGGTATAGAGTGATGGATTAAGTCATCTATTACTGGGATCGGTTCTTCTTAGCTAGAGATTCTAAGCTCAAGAAGAAGATTTTGTAGGCATCACATGATTCACCACTTGCGGGGCATCAAGGATTCACCAAGACATACCAGGCTATTCGGGAGAGATTCTCATGGAAGGGTATCGAGGAGGATGTGCTCCAATACATCAAGGAGTGTGTAGTTTTCTAGCAGAACAAAGGAGAGCACAACCATCCCACAAGATTCTTGCAGCCACTCCCTATTCCGGATGGAAAATGGGAAAGCATTTCCATGGACTTCATCACCGGTCTACCTATAGTTCAGGGTAAGGATTGTATCTTTGTAGTTGTTGATCGACTAACAAATTATTCACATTTATTTGATATTTCTACATGATATATTGCTTCACAGGTAGCCGAGCTCTTCTTTAGAGATGTGTTTAGACTTCATGGTCTTCCAAAGACCATAGTCGGTGATCGGGATAGCCACTTCATGGGTGGCTTTTGGCAAGAGATTTTTCGGTTAGTGGGTACTGAGTTAACACCAAGTACTAGCTATCACCCACAAACCGATGGATAGACAAAAATAGTAAAAAAGTGGTTGGAAGGCTACTTACGGAACTATGTTTTGGGGCAACAAAGAGCGTGGTTGCACTGGCTCCATTTGGGGGAGTATTGCTACAACACAACATTTCATATTTTCATTGGAATGACCCCATTTCGAGCCCTTTATGCGTATGATGCACTATCATTTTCTGATGTGATGTTTGGATCAAGTAAAGTTCCTAGAGTAAAGGAGTGGATTCAAGAGAGTCAAGATATACTCCAGGCCCTCAAGGACAGCATTGCTACAGCACAAATCCAACAGAAAATTTATGCAGATCGTGGTCGGATAGAGAGGCAATTTGAGGTGGATGATTTGGTCTATCTTCGTCTTCATCCATATAGACAATATACTCTTAAGGAGAAATGATATGAGAATTTGAAACCTTGGTTCTATAGGCCATACAGGGTGATCCGTCATGTTGGAGAAGTAGCATATGAGTTAGAGCTTCCTGTTGGGAGAAAGATCTATAACATTTTTCATGTCTCATGCCTCAAGAAGGCCATTGGACAACATGTGGTTGCCACAATGGATCTACCACCTATTGATGATGAGGGCCATCTAGTTTTGCAACCAGAGGCTATCTTGGATACTCGGGAGAGACAGCTAAGGAGCATGATTGTTAAAGAATATTTGATTCGATGGAGGAATCTTCCTGATGAGGATGCCACATGGGAGGGAGAGAATATTTTGCAACATCCTTCTTTACTGTTGCTTGAGGACAAGAAAATTTTGGGAGGGGAGGACTGTAATATTCCCAATTAGCTTTCAGCTAGTTGGAATATTATATGTTGCTTATATTTATAGTCTAGAGGAATAAGTGGGGTAGGGAGACCCTTAAATCTCTTTAGTAGGAATAAATCACTTCCAGTATGGGTGTGGATCAGTTTAGATAGTAAAAAATAAAGCCACCTTGGGTATGAAAAGGGGGAAATGCATGTAGACTTGGTCAAGGTTGATCAAATCAACAACGGTGCCAAAGAAGAGAGTGGAGCTAGTGGGGACAATGCAGTTTTGGAGGAGGAGTCTTTGCATGGAAGTAACCTCATAAATGAGTGGGGCCAAGGGTGAGGAAGCTCACCAAGAATATAAGGGAAGGGATGGCAGCCATGAGAGGCATTTAGAATATTTTTTATTTTTTATTCTTATGACTTATTGCATGCTTCATTTGTTTAGCTAAGTTTGTTGTACCGTTTAGTACAAGGGCATTTCCATGCGGGAATTCCCCACTCTATCTTGGAGAACTTGATAAGGCTATCTAAGAGGAGTATTCTAAGCTTAATTTCCACCATCTGGCATTGGACCAAGTAGTCACCTATATCCACAACGCAGTCTCCTTGAGGAACTGCATTATTTTTCATGGTGTTGCAGTGGAAGGGTGCAAAACCCTATTTATGAGCTAGTTTCCTAGTGAAAGGAGCAACCTTTCACCCAGAAAGCTAGGGAGGAGAAGTTACAGCCATATCTTTGTCATTTCAGCCATTTTTGGGTAGAGCTTTAGTGATACAGCATGATTCAGCCACAAAGTTGCAGTCTGCACTTTTTTCATCTTGTGTATTTCAAGAGACCCTTGCCGGGTTATCCTGGGATTGTGTTTGAGAGACTAGTTCTCCATTTTCAACTCCTTTTGAGTAATATATCAGCAGTTCCATTCATATTTATTTTCTTGTAGCAGTAACCCTCACTAGGACTGCGCTTTCATGTATTCCGGTATTTTTGTGTTGTAGCATCCCTTGGGATTCTAGTATTTTTGGGCTTTGGAGGCTTGCTTTCCTAGTTTGAGTGATTTGTTCCTCAACACATTGTATATTTTGATGCTCTAATACATAATCTAATGGATCTATGATTTTCTCATATGTTTTGCATCATTATTTTCTGTACATTTCAGTTTGGCGTTCAATATTATTGGCTTTCCTAATCTAGAATATTACAGAATGTTCATCATTCGAGTAGAAAAAATCAAGAGATAAGAAAGTTTAAGAAAGAGAAGTACATTTATGATCTGTGATGATGAGACAATCATACCATGTAGAATACATGACATAGATGATAATGTGATCATACGTGATGACACTTGAAAATACCAAAATGGAATATTGATCGATGAACATATATTGGCAGGTGGAATTCTCCCTAGTTGAGAGGGAGCATTAAATTATGCAACTGTGGTTAAATTCCACTTTGGACAGCTCATATGATGAAGATAATAAATGCACTAGATCCTTTTTTCAAGAGGATCAAAATCAACCTAAATATCACCCTATTTGGTTAAGCAAAAGTTGATTTTTGAATTATTTTATTCAACCTATATAATGGAATGGGTCAGTCCTAAGCACATGTGAAATTGGTTAAGTTGGCCCCAACCCCAAGTGTACCCTCATGAAAGCCTATAAATAGAAGATACATCAAGCTCATTTGGACACAATCATCAAGCACTCTCTTCTCTCTTATATTATTGTTTAACACAGGTTCATCGGAGGAAAGCTCACGCAAAGGGTATGAAACTAGAGGGTCGCAACTTGCAAGTGTATAGGGTTTCTGAGTCTTGGACACTCACACGTAACTAAAAACTAGAATATAATGGTCTAGGGTATGTCCGGGCTGCCATAAATGCACACACAGAGTCCTTATGGGTGTATCTGTGAGACTGAGGTTTCTGTAGTCCAGATCTGCCATAGACACATGCAAAGAATGATATGGTAGCATCCGGATCGTCCATAGATGCACACACAGAGTGTTTATGGGAGCGTTCGAGAGGCTAGGGTTACCGCAATATTTTTGGATCTGGGAAGCTCGTACACAGTTATCTTGGGAGCACCCTACTCATTTCCAGACACATCCATATAGTTCTTTTGGTAGTGTCCAGATATGTCTTAGATGCACACACATAATATATCTGCATGAATTGAGGACCTAAATATGAGTTATCAGTATAAAAAAGTGTTGAAAAATGTTGAACACAGTGACAGTAGTATCCAGCAGTTAAATACAGTCAGTGAAAGTGCACTACAGTCCCCAGAATCAAGATATTTGAGTATAAGTATGTTTAAGATGTTCTAGTTGTTTTGTAGCATTATGAGGAGATGTATCATTTTACTCTCTCTTACTTAATCATTTGATTATGGTCTAAGAAGAATAATTTTCAAGGGTTTTCCCATAGTGGGTTTTTCCCTGGTCTCAGACCAATCCTGATGTCTCTATGTGTGTATACTTTTCTTCCATTTGTTGCTTTATGTTCCACTGCATAGATGATGATGATGTTGTTGTTATTTCTACATATTTGCATATGTTGATGGATAATAATGTAAATATGAATAATGATATAATTATATGGGGTGAAATTAATGTGTTAATGAAGAAATGCAACTATCAAAGCAAAGAACAATGTAGCCCTATGAAATATTAACATTGGTTTAGGAGGATGATGATTTTAGAGACCAAGTGATTTATTATCTAAGTCGTGGCTTAGTTGGTCATGAACTACGGTATTCTCATATTGAGAAATTAGCTTTAGCAAAATTTCATGTTTTTTTTTTCTTTTTTCAAGTTTTTTGTGATTATCTAGGCTTGACTTATGACTTGAGGAGAAACGACCCAAGGGAATCTAATTCATCAAAGTCACCCAGGGATCACACCCATATTGGGCCACACCAGCCCTTTAGCTGGCTGGGTTTTTAGCATATATCCTCCCACTACCATAGTACACAACCACCCCCATGAGGTTTGATCCTAGGTCGCCTTGCTGACGAGGCCCATCCTCAACTAGTTGTGCTAGAAAGACTTGACAACAATAGTTCATGTTGTTCAGCGACTCTGTCAATATAATTTTCTCAGAAAAACCTTTGTATTGGATGATGTAAATCCATTTCAATTTTTCCTCAGTAGGCGAGTGATTAGGGGAAAATATAATAAATATATTTTCATTTTGCAAGAGTTTGATATCGAGTTTATGTGAGCTAAATCAAAAAAATATTTGGTTTTTCGCAGAATTGATTTCAGAATTGCCTTGTGAAGGAGATGTAACTGATGAAGAATAATTTCCAAATGAGCATATTTTTCTTATCTCGCCACAAGATCCTTGGTGTGGAGACAACGTTGTATATCTCCAGACTTCGAAGTTTCCTCAGTCTTTTTCCAAGGATGAATGTCGAAAATTACGTCACCTGGATAAGAATGATCAAGTTATTGGTGATACTTTATACCGTCGTGGTGTTGATTTAATCCTTAGAAATTATTTGAACTTAGAAGACGTTGAGTCAGTTTTGAATGACAGCCACAATGGAGCTTGTGGAGGTCATTTATTCAGGCTTGCTACAACCCAAAAAATCTTGCGTGCAGGGTATTTTTGGCCCTCGATTTTTAAATATTGTATTGAGGCAATCAAAAAATTCCATCCTTGTCAAGTTCATACTCGAAAAATGCGCCCCATCTAGATATTCTTTTTCCTGTTATCACTGTCAATCCATTTACTAAGTGGAGTATTTATTTTACTACTTGTAACCCAGTTTTGGCTAAGGAACACAAGTACATTGTCGTAGCAGTAGACTACTTCACCAAGTGGGTCGAAGTTATGCCTACTTTTAATAGTGATGGTTAGACGACAACTCTTTTCAATTTCAATCAAATCATTTCACGCTTTGGTATTCCTAAATAGATTGTCACTGATCTAGACAGTCATTTTCAGAATAAGATAATGTCTAAGTTTTCTTTGAAAGTATAATTTTGGCAAGATAAATCGTCTCATTATTATCCTCGAGATAATGGAAAGTTGAAGTTGTCAATAAATCCCTTAAGACGATCCTACAAAGGATGATTAATCAAGTTAATTTCATCTGGCACATCATGTTATATCCTTCGTTATGGGCATACTGAATGTTTGTTAATATTTCTACAGGATTCCATCCTTTTCAATTGGTTTTTGGTTTGGAATCAATATTTCCTATCGACTGTGAGATTCCATCTCTTAAGTTGGAATTATGTCTTATTCCAAAGACCTCAAGTCTTGCAGAGTGCCTTATCCATTTGGAACATCTTGAGGAGCAGCGTCAAGATGCCACCACAATGAATGAGGCCCATAAGAAAAGATTCAATGCTCAGTATAACAATTATGTACGACTTAGGGTTTTCTCTGAAGGTGACCTTGTCTTGGTATATGACCAAGATAAAGACACCTTGGGGGTAGGAAAATTCAATCCTATGTGGTACGGTCCTTTCATCGTTAAAAGGGTCTTGAAGAAGGGTGCTTATGAATTGGTTTATTTTGAAGGAAATGTGTTGTCAGAGCCTAGAAATTGGCTCTATATCAAGAAGTATTATGCCTAGGCTCTTGCTTAGCATTTGCTTTGTTTTTTAAATATTTTACACAGTTTTAGTTTATGCTTATAGATTTCATGGTGATGTTGATGTTTTCGATTTGCTTTGGCAAGTTTCGATGGGGGATTCGGTGCACTTAGGATTCACAGATGGTGCTAGTAGCCATACTCAGAATTTAGTTTCTGCCACTTGGGTTATACATTATCCATCTGGTTAGTTGTTGGTTGCAAGAGGCATATGTATCGATCCTGCTTCTAATAATATGGAAAGTACAATTTCGTTATTAATTTACTATCTGAAGCAATATCTTATGGTATTGAATCATTAATAGTTTACTTGGATTTGAAATTGGTTGTGTCTCACTTAAATAATGTTTATCGCGTGAGGGATCCTTTATTACATCGTTAATTTCTAAGAGTGATATTATTGCAAAGATGATTTAATTTAATTACTTTCATTCACATTCCATGATCAGATAGTGCATTTTTTTATTCTATAGCTAATCAAGCATTGGATTGGCATATCAATAATTCATCTCATTAAATCAAAACATCAAAAAATCATTTGTATATATGACCAAATCATCATGAAATATTTGTATATAGATAGATATAGTGTGCCAAAATATTACAAAATGTGGAAAAATTTCCTACAAAATTAGGACTGAAGCCTGATCATGACCATATCAAAAATATTATCCATCTAGAAACAAGTTTGTGGGGCCTTCCCTAGATGAGCATCCCAGTAGAAGAAGATGGCATCCATCACTCGTCGGTAGAGTCACACCCACTCTCTTTGTAGTACAACTTCCCGTCTCTATACAACCTCAAGAAGACCCTCTACCGCTACCATTGGAGCCTGGAAAATCAAACTTTCCAAGTTCCTCTGAAAATTATGGAGGAATCTCTTAGACTCAGCTGCTACTCTCTCCACGTCTCTGTCACGAAGTTTATGCCTTGGTAGAACCTCAGGTATCACTAGTCCAATATCTGTATCATGATCATTTAATCTTGTAAGAATTTTGTTTCACGAAAAAATACTTTACATTTCTTGAGATTATATTCAAAAACCCAAAAAATCAAATATGTTAAAAATATGAAACTTACCAATGTTCCCCCATGAAGCTCCTTCTCGAAGTATTAACTTCAGGTCTACTCGAAAATATAGTCATTCATAAGGGTAATATTCTATTTCCACGACTTGTTACTCCCACCAGGTGAAGAAATCATTATCAAAGGCCGCCTTAGTGACTTCGCCTCTGCCAAGTCTCTTAATCAAATATGCCCATCTGGCCATCCTGGAATCTCTAGGAATATTGATGGAAATTTCTACTCTAGATCGTAGCGCAGGAATCCACTCAAAGAAAAATGAGCAAAGGATGGTGCCATAACCGAAGTTCTTTGTCTTCCCTGTCTCACTGATGTCAATTATTTTTATTTTTTCATGTTGGATAGGAGTGCATCGCATTAGTCATATACTACTAGTTTTAGGAATTCTACTACCAAAAACATAGATGTTTGTGAGGCCTAATGCAATGAAGTTGACCCTGTTATCCTGCCAATAGTGAAAAGGATTATCGTAATGGGCAGGATTGTGATTTATCTTATCCGGAATTGAGAACTGACTTTGCTAGTCTCTGGTGTACAACACATAGCAATATAATCAGTGATATTAAGGCCTCTATGGGCCTTCTCTTTCAAATGTACTTCTTCTCCCCTTCAGGAAAGTCCTGTTATGAAGTATATATATTCTACTTTGATTTGTAAAGGCATTTGATCTATGATGAACCACTCTTTCTCTAGGTCCTAGTAAAGAATCAACATCTCCAATAATCGAGTATGAGCTCTCATATTAGGGATAATAATTTGAGCAATCCATTTTTTTTCAATCCATCCAATGATTCTTGAACATTTAATACCTCATTGTCCACATCATTGTGGTGTCTTTCCCTCCAAATGATCGAAATTCTGAAAAATTGATAAAATTCATCCGTTAGAATTTATTTTTTCAACTTTACTCTGTGTATGCGACTTCTGTAAGAGACACTCACATACACACGTGAATTTCCATTTATTAACTCACGTATAGGGATTTCTATACACGAATTTCAAACCCCAGACCCACATACAAACAAATATATTTTTGAAATTAAAAAATCTCTCAAAATTTTGACTTATTCTATAAAATTTTCAATCAAATGTTTGAATTTAAGGTTATGAATTACCTGGAGTTAGTGTTTTCTAGATTCATTGGTGGATTTGGTCGGATGGGTTTGCCAAAATTTTCTCGAGAGTCCCCTTCTCAACACTTGGATGGTGAAAATGAAATGGGGTGAGTTCAAAACTCTTTTAATAATCAAAATTTAACATCCCACTTTCCTAAAGTTAATTTTTAAACTTTATTATTTTTATTTTATGAAATTTTTACCTTTTCTTGGAGTGTTAGAAAGCGTTATTTTTAGGATGATGAACACTTTTTATGACTTAGTATTATATTTCCCATCACTATGACTCCACGATTGCTGACCTATCATGGTAGGTATCATATTCTGAACTAACATATAGGTTAAGACATATCACTTTTCTGTTGCATCATGCATCTTGACCTCATACTACGATATTTAGCCATAGGGTCAACACCATTATGTTGCAATTGTTTAACCCCTCTCACTCATTGTCTTGTAAAATCGTAACATAGTGGTAGAAAATTTCCTTCCATCGGCTTCCTAGTTAGATCCTTGCTAGCATATGATGCCCATGCAGCAAGTATTGTGTAGGCTCGGGAGTCCTCTTTAGTCCCGCCATGACTTTGTTGAAAAGAAACTAAGTTCGGTCTTCATAATGACATGTGTAATTGTGATTTTATGTAATTGATGAAAAGAAGAAAAATAAAATTATTAGTATGCTTGTCTCATGGGTTTCATGACCAAGGAATTTTAATTTAGTTATGCCTCCCATTGTGAGCCTTTAGGATTTTTCATCTAGTCATAAAAGTCAATTTGAGTCTATGTCATGTATGAAGGACCCTTCGTGGGCATATTACAGTTGTGTATGTCATTAAATGTATAGGATAAGTGCAAATGTTTGTAGATGTTCTATGCTTGATGAAACTTTAATTTTATACCCAATATCAAACAATAATCACATAAACAAGAAAGTAAAATGCTGATAGAACATACCAATAGATCGACAGAAGACAAGCCAAAAATACAGTTAACTTGATCAGCAAAATATATGTGTTGTGGTGCGTTACGGTAGTCAAAAGGATGCTTCAACCAACAAAGTCTCTACACGGTCAGCCAACCAGAATGTGTCACACAACCCTCTCGGACAACTTTATAAAAATCAATCCAAAGTCAACAAAATTCAACACTATCCATTCAATAGTCAACACAAAACAACAACAACAAAAATTCAATGTAACCAAGTCAAAGTCAACGTCAAGCCTCGATTTCTATGCCAGAAAATGTTTACTGCAGAAATCAGAATTTATGGAGAGTTTGAGGTCAAGTTGACCATGCGTTGACCAAATTCAACGCTAGTCAAATATGCGCTAAAACCCTAGGTCAAAATAGAAAAACCCTTGCTGTGTTTTCTCACGTGTGAGAGAAGAAGAGCCTCCAAGATAATGATCGAACCAATTAGATGCACATAGAGAAAGTGTGATAAGTGATGGTGAAAATGACCTCCAACATTGACCTATATATATACATCTGTGAGGGTGTGTGACACATCTGTTGGGGCTTCAAGCCTACATTAAAATTCTGGCCAACCTTGCACATAAGTGGAATTAATTCAAAATAAGTGTTCTAATCATCGGATCAAGATGATATTTAGATCGATCTTTCACCTCTACGAAAGAGGAATCTAATAAAAATATTGGCATATTCATCTCAGCATCACAACATGGATTTTGGACCTAGTTGTCCAAAATTAACACTCCCTCTCAACTAGGGAGACCTCCATCCACCTGTGTTATCCAAACATCATGTGTCATCCCTCCGTAACTTGATTTGTTGGCTTCTTTATTTCAGAACAGGAGGTGAGTTACAAAGACATCACTCTCGGCTGACAAAATCAGCTCAGAGGTCTGAAACCTCTATAGGACTCAAAGTGATCACATACCAAACCAAAGTTGGTTTAACTGACCCGAAGTCAGTTGGAGGTCCGAAACCTCACTAGACTTGATCCTAGATCAAGTGGTTGGACACTTGCCATGGCTAGACATAAAGAGTACGACAATCTCCAATGCATCCATCGGTCTTTGCTATTGGTCTCTAGCTTTTCCCACTTCATTGGACAAATGAGAGGTACTTCCCATGAGTCTGGGACTCTATGGGTAGGATGCATATTGGACACAGATAAAAGAGAGGTGAACCAACTCAATATCATAACAGTAGGGAAGAAGCACACCAACAAGGTTCAGCAAGCCTAGCCCTGTGGTTTCTTATAGCTCCAAGAAGCTATATCCAAGGCCCCCCGGAGCTCCCAGAGCTCATCGTCCAACAGGACCCTCAGCGTAGGGTCGTTCCACGATACCAAGATTCTCATGGAAGGTTAGGAACTTGACCTTCCCCAAGGGCTTTGTGATAATATCTGCAACCTTCTCATTAGTTCCTATATGATCGAGCCTTATGGTGCCTCATTGTACCATATCCTAGATAAAGTGGTACCTGATATAAATATGCTTGGATCGATCGTGGAACACTGGATTCTCTAACAAACGAATCCCACTATGGTTATCATAAAGGATAACTGTGGTATCTAGAACATGCCCGAACAACTCATTGAAGAGCTTTCGCAACCAAAATGATTCACAATAGGCCATACTCGCTGCAATGTATTTAGCCTTAGCAGTGCTCAAAGCCACCAACTTTTTCTTCCTTCTCATCCATGATATCGAACCAGCCCCAAGTGTGAAGCAACATCCAGATGTGCTCTTGCGATCCACCACACTGCCAGCCCAATTAGTATCAATATATCCATGGAGTGTCACGCTCTTGGAAATGTATCTCAGCCCATGGTTTATCATGCCCCAAATATATCTCAATAGATTCTTGGCACCAACCCAGTGAATGTGATGAGGATCAACCATGTGTTGACTCAAAGTGTTCACTGCAAAAAATACGTGTGGGCGGGTTTTCACTAAGAACATCGGGCCCCTACAAGTTGATGATACTCAGTAGGATTTTCTAGCACGGGCCCAGTAGCGTTGCCACTCAACTTCTTAACTTTGAGATCCATCGATGTCGACACAGACTTACTGTTAGGTCCCTATATTACTAGTATAGTCCCTTATTGTTGTTAGTGTAACCCCCTTATTGTTATTATTGTACCCTTGTGACCCCCATTTTATTATTATTGTGCCCTTAGATTATTATTGTTAGGTCGGCTAGGATTACATTGTGGCCCACTAGGATTACATTATGGCCCCATGGACTCCTATATATAGAAAGGAGGTTTTGTAAATTGGATCATCTAAGAATTGTTCATTTATGCAATGTATTGGAGGTTTCCCCCTCGAAGTGGCTTATTTCTAAGGCGTTGATGTCTCTTTTCTTCTATTTTTGGAGCTGGTTACACAACATTTGGTATCAGAGCTTTGGATTCTAGGGTTTCGCTGCTCCAAACAGGTCATCGTGGAATTTCCGCTATAAATTTTTTTCTACGAAGTTTCAGAAGCTAAAATTTTTAGGGTGCAAAGCTGAAATCCTGAGGAAGATTTTCTAAAAATTTTAGAGCCTGGTTCGGAATATTTTCGGAAATATGATCTGTGGAAGTTAGGTCTTTTTTCAGGCTCCTAAACAGGTCATCATGGAATATTCGCTATAACATTTTTTCTGCGAAGGTTCAGAATCTGAAATTCTTATGGTGCGAAGTTGAAATCCTGAAGAAATTCGTCAAAAAATTTCAGAGCTTGGTTTGCAATATTTTTAGAGATATGAACTGTGGAAGGTAGTGATTTTTAAAGCTCCTGAATTTCATCTCAAAGATGTGATCGTGGGAAAAGTTCAATAACTCTCTCTCTCTGGGCATCGGATTGGAGTGCCGTAAAAAGTGGTCGCAAGTACACAGACTGCAGTTTCTTGGCTATCAATTTTAGAGACGAAGGATGAAACAGTGACACATGGAAATTCGTACAAGTTTGCTCTACTGAACCAGTCCATAATTAGGTCATTGTGGGAGATTGGACACAAATTTGTCTTGGAGAATCCAAATTAGGTCAGACCTATGGCATTCGAAAGATAATTCAGAGGGCTACGTTGGTACTGAAAATCAAATATTAAAGTGTTGCAATCACAAAGATAATCCAATTTCAATATCGAGTTCCTCAAAAGCAAGAAAAAAGTGTGTATTGTTTTTCCGAATTGCATAAGTCTTGTTTGAAGAATCAAATTGAATTGATTCCAAGGGCATATTGTAGAATAGATATCAGTATTGGGTTCTAAAATATGCCCCATAAAAATAATTCAACACCCATTAAGCCTTCAGAAGGCTCTACTATGACTCATGAAGATGAAGAATTGCAACATGATCTATCAAAATTAGAAGAGCAAGTGCAACAAATTTCACTCTCGCAAAGAGCAACAAAAAATGAAATGGAAGTTTTGAAGAAAGGCGTGGAAGTGAAGATGGACAGTTTGAAGAAAGGCGTGGAAGCTAAGATGGATGGCATGGAAGCTGGCATGGAAGCTAAGATGGATGACATGAAAGACAACATGGAAAATATGAAGAATGATCTAAAAGCAGACATCGAAGGTTTGACAAAGTTGATACAAGAAATGTTTCCTAATGGTGAAAAGATAGTAGAAGAACCTCATGATGAGAACAAAATAAATGTTAATCATGATTTCATAAACTCTAATGTTGGGGGGAAGAACCACCATATTCCAAAAATGGATATGAGGAAGTTTGATGGAAAGGATCCTGTAACATGGATACTACAGATGGAGCAATATTTTGATCTCCATAATGTGCAAAACACACAAAAGGTACGCATTGCAACTTTACATTTAGAATAAAATACATTTGTATGGTATCAATGGCTTTGCTCCCGTAAAAAAATTGTCACTTGGTCAATTTTTACGGAGGAAATGATAGTACATTATGAGGATACAAAGAGCAACACCTTCTTTACCCAATTGATAAATCTCAAACAAAAGGGTTTAGTGGGGCAGCACATTGAGGACTTCCAAAAATTGAATATAAGGGTAACTGATCTTACAGAGGAACACAGGATTGATCTCTTCCTAGGCACTTTAAAGGATAACGTCCAACATGAAGTTCGCGTTTTGGAACCTGATTCATTGGAGAAGGCATTCAGGTTGGCAAGAAAAGTTGAATGTAAAATTATGGCGACAAGGAAGCCTACCACTCAATTCTATAAAGAAGGAAGTGTTGCTATGCCTAGATTTCCATAACCTACAAGGTTGACACCACAACAATTGGAAGAAAAAAGAGCAAAAGGGCTTTGCTATAGTTGTGATAGAAAATACACTAAAGGTCATAAGTGTGCTGAGAAGAAATTATTTTACATAGATTGTGAAGAGGAAGAAAAAAATGAACAAGAAGAGGATATACACCAGGAACCAACCCTAGAAGAGGAAGAAATGAATCCGACCATATCGTGTAATGCACTGGCAGGAATTACCACTCCTCAAACACTCAAGATAGAAGGACAAATCAAGAAGAAAAAGGTAATAGTGTTGATTGATTCAGGTAGCACCCATAATTTTATTCATAGTAAGGTAGCCAAGGAATTAAATTATTTCCTATACCTAGCACCAGAATGTCAAGTGATGGTTGCAATTGGAGGAACTATAAATTTCTCTGGAAAATGCCATAATATCAAGCTAACCATGGGGGAATATGTATTGACTAGTCCAATGCTTTCCATTCCTATGGGAGGTGCTGATGTTGTACTAGGAGTACAATGGTTACAATCTTTGGGGACGGTAGTTTTTAATTTTCAAGAACTTTTCTTGAAATTCTTTTCAGAAGGAAAGGAAGTCGAATTACGGGGTATTGAAGGGAAGCCAGGAAGGATAATAAGCTCTAATGGCATGACAAAGCTTCTAAAGAAAGAACAACGAGGCGTAATTGCACAATTATGCTCACCAGAAGTTCCGACATCAAAATCATCTATTTCTGCAGATCTCCAACAAGTCTTGGACAATCATTCCAAGGTGTTTGAAACTCCCAAAGGACTCCCACCTATTCGTGATCATGATCATGCTATTCATTTGATTCCAGGAAGTGTTCCTCCAAACATCAGGCCTTATAGATATCCTTACTTCCAAAGAGCGAAATTGAACGTATGATTGCAGAAATGTTAGAGGCGGGTATAATTCAACCTAGTCAAAGTTCTTTCTCTGCTCCTGTAGTATTGGTACACAAGAAGGATGGATCATGGCAAATGTTTCCGGATTATAGGGAGCTCAATAAGCTCACCATTAAAGACAAATTTCCCATTCCTATGATTGATGAATTATTGGATGAATTACATGGAGCAATTTATTTTACCAAGTTGGATCTTCGTTCAGGATATCATCAAATTAGCATGAAGACTGAAGATATTCCAAAAACAACATTTCAAACTCATGAGGGTCATTATGAATTTTTGGTCATGCCTTTTGGCCTTACCAATGCACCTTCTACATTTCAAGGGTTGATCAATTCCATTTTCAAACCCTTCCTTAGAAAATTTGTGCTAGTATTTTTTGATGATCTACTAATCTACAGCAGGTCTTGGAAGGATCATGTTGAACATGTTGACAGGGTGCTCAAACTATTGCAGGAGAAACAATTATATGCAAAAAAGTCCAAATGTTTCTTTGGAGTACAAGAGGTGGAATATCCGGGTCATATTGTATCTCACGAGGGTGTTAAAGTGGACCCTAACAAAATTAAAGCCATTAAGGAATGGAAAGTTCCCACAACCATAAAGCAGTTGCGAGGATTTCTCGGGTTAACAGGGTATTATCGCAAGTTTGTTAAGAATTATGGGAGTATAGCAGCACCTCTAACAACATTATTGAAGAAAGATGCATTTTCATGGACTCCTGAAGCAACTAAGGCCTTTGAACGTCTTAAAGAGGCAATGTGCTTAGCACCGGTCTTAGCTACACCAGACTTCACAAAAACCTTTATTGTGGAATGTGATGCCTCAGGAAATGGAATTGGTGCAGTTTTAATGCAGGAAGGAAGACCCATTGCTTTTGAAAGTCGTCCAATCAAAGGAAAGTATTTACAGAAACCTATTTATGAGAAGGAAATGTTAGCACTACTACATGCACTAAAGAAATGGAGAACTTACCTAATGGGAAGACACTTCAAGGTAAAAACTGATCATGATAGTCTTAAACACTTTTTGGAATAAAGACTATCTTCAAAAGAGCAGCAAAAATGGGTCACAAAGATGTTGGGTTATGACTTTGAAATAATATACAAAAAAGGAAAGCTTAATGTTGTTGCAGATGCACTCTCAAGAAAGAATGAAGAGGTGGAAGCATTGTTTTGTGTCATTTCTATTATCCAACCAGATTGGATAACTGAAGCAAGAGATGAATGGAAGAAGGACAAAGATGTATGGACACTCATTCAAAAGTTGCAGCAGGATCCTATTACATCTGATACATTTAGTTGGAAAAATGATTCCTTATGGTACAAAGATCACCTATATCTTTGTAAGAATTCCCAACTAAAACAAAAGATTCTTCTGGAATTGCACACTTCTCCTTTAGGAGGACACTCAGGATTTTTAAAAACTTACCACAGGGTGAAGAAAGAATTTTTTTGGGATGGCCTTAAATCTGATATTCAAAAGTTTGTGGCGGAATGTTTGGTTTGCCAGCAGAATAAAGTGGAAACAATTAAGACCCCCGGACTTCTACAACCTTTATCCATTCCAAGTCAACGTTGGGAGGAGATTTCAATGGATTTTATCACAGGTTTACCTAAGTCCGAAGGAAAGAGTGTCATCATGGTGGTAGTTGATAGATTTACCAAGTATGTACACTTTTGTGCATTATCTCATCCATTTAAAGCAAGTACAGTTGCTACTACATTTATGGACAGAATTCAAAAGCTACATGGAAGCTCAAGGGTTATTGTGAGCGACAGAGATCCCATTTTTACTGGAAATTTTTGGACGGAGTTATTTTCTTGTTTGGGTACTCAATTAGCTCATAGCTCATCTTATCATCCTCAATCTGATGGTCAAACTGAGATAGTAAATAAATGTTTGGAAGGATATCTTCGTTGTTTTGTATCCGATAAACAAACACAATGGGTCAAGTGGTTACCTCTCGCTGAATGGTGGTATAACACTTCCTTCCATACCGCAGCAAAAATGACCCCATTTATGGCACTTTATGGATATCATCCACCATCCATCACATCATCTTTAAGGGAAAATTCGAAGGTTCAAGCAGTGGAAGATCACATCGAGCATCAGCAAGAAGTTCTCCAACTCTTAAAGGATAACCCGAATTTGGCACAAAATCGAATGAAACAATAGGCAGATCAACATCGCAGCGAGAGAAGTTTTGATGTAGGAGATTGGGTATTTTTACGGCTACAACCATACAAACAAATGTCCCTCAAGAAATCAAAGAAGGATAATAAATTATCGCCAAAGTACTATGGTCCTTACAAGGTGTTGCAAAAGATTGGTACTATGGCATACAAATTGGAGCTTCCTGCTTCTTCGCGAGTACATCCAGTTTTCCATGTTTCATGCTTAAAGAAGGTTATAGGTGAAAATCTTCTAGTTCAAACAATATTTCCAGAACTTGATGAGGAAGGAAAATCATATTGGAACCTGAAGCGGTCACAGAAACAAGCACTCGACAACTACGGAATCGATCAATTTCAGAGTATCTCATCAAGTGGAAGAACTTACCCACTGAAGATTCTACATGGGAGGATGAGAATTTTATACAGAAGCACCCAGAGCTACTCAAGCGTTGAGGACAACACTTTTTTGAAGGAGAGTGGCATGTTAGGTCCCTATATTACTAGTATAGTCCCTTATTGTTGTTAGTGTAACCCCCTTATTGTTATTATTGTACCCTTGTAACCCCCATTTTGTTATTATTGTGCCCTTAAAATATTATTGTTAGGTCGGCTAGGATTACATTGTGGCCCACTAGGATTACATTATGGCCCCATGGACTCCTATATATAGAAAGGAGGTTTTGTAAATTGGATCATCCAAGAATTGTTCATTTATGTAATGTATTGGAGGTTGCCCCCTCGAAGTGGCTTATTTCTAAGGCATTGATATCTCTTTTCTTATATTTTTGGAGCTGGTTACACAACACATACAGTCCACCATTCCAAATCTTTCCATAAGCTTCACAATATATTTTCCTTGAGAAAGGAAAATCTCACTAGGTCTCTGCCAGACCTCCAAGCCTAGGAAATAATGCATTAGACCTAGGTCCTTTATCTTGAAATCAGAAGTGAGCTCCCTCTTACATTGATGAATGAGAGTTTCAACACCTATCAGGAATAGATCATCCACATACAACACCAGAATGAGAGGATTTTCTCTATCAACCTTGATGTAAAGGTTCGGATCAACATTACTACGAGTGAATCCCAACTTCATCAAGTAGCTATCTATCCTCTCATACCAAGCCTTGGGGGATTTCTTCAACCCATAGAGGTTTTTCTTCAACTTTCAAACATGGGTGTCTCTATCCTGGACTTCAAACCCCAAAGGTTGCTCCACATACACTTCTTCCCTTATCACACCATGCAGAAATTTGGTCTTCACATCCATCTGATGAAGATTCCATCCTTGCGTAGCAGCAAGGGATATTATAGATCGGATGGTGGTATATCGGGCCACAGGTGAAAATATATCATCATAGCCTATGCCTTCCTTTTGAGAGAAGCCTCAGGCAATGAATCTTTTCTTGAACTTTTCAGCACTACCATCAGATCCATGCTTGATGTTATAGAGCCATTTTGAGGTGACAACTGCTTTGTCCTCTAGTCTCGGAACCACATCCCAGACATCATTATTCATAATGGACTCATACTCTTCTTGCATAACATCCTTCCAGACTTGATGCTTTATGGCTTCTTCAAAAGATCCAGGCTCATATTGTACGATTGTACTCATGGTTGCTAGATATCCTTGGTATCTATTCGGCTTCTTGCTTTCACGGAATGTCCCCCTTGGGGCCATATGTCTCTTGACATCCTCGAGAGTATCCCTAAGCCAGGAGGGTCTTCTCTTCATTGAAGGAGGTGTATCAATAGGGTCCATCAGTCCTTCAACATCAGGCATCGTCTCATCCTTCAGTTCTTCCTTATTTCCAGACCTTACTTCATGATCTTCCTTATAGCTTGGAAGATTGATTACTTTCCTGAGGGAATCATCTTCATCAAAGGTAACATTGTGGAATATCTCCACTTCTCTTTGACCAGGCACATATACTCTATAAGCCTTTGAATTTTCACTGTAGCCCACAAACATTCCCTTTTTCCCAGAAGCATCCAGCTTGCTCCTCTTCTCTTTCAGCACATGAAAATAAACAGGACAACCAAAAACTATAAAATGAGAGATGTCAGGTTTCTTACCAGAGAAAACCTCTTCAGGAGTTTTGGAGTCCAGAGCGGAATGCGGACATCGATTTTGTATGTACCAGCAGCATTCACAGCTTCTCCCCATAGAAACTTCGGAAGGCCTTGGTCACATAGCATGTTACGGGCAGCTTCCACAATGGTCCTGTTCTTTATTTCAGCAATGCCATTTTGCTCCGGAGTATATATGGTTGTGGTCTCCCTCTTGATGCCAGCTTCTCTGCAAAAGTTATTGAACTCGTTCATCTCATATTCAATGACATTATCGTTCCTCAAAATCTTGATCTTCTTCCCTATTTTATTTTCTAACAAGGATTTGAAAGTAAGAAACCACATGAAAGCCTCATCCTTCTTCTTCAAGAAGTATATGCAAGTCTTGCGAGAGAATTCATCTATGAACGTCATATAATAAGAAAATCCTCCCAAGGATGTCACTGACAACATGCCAAACAAATGAGAATGTATCAATTACAAGCCATCAGATGTCTTTGTGAAACTTGAGGGGAAAGGTCTCCTTCTATGCTTTCCTTTGACACAACCCTTACATACACCTTCATAATCATTTTTAAACTCGGGCATCCTTGTAACCACCTTACTTACTTCAGGAAGGGCTTTGTAATGTAGGTGTACAAACCTTTGGTGTCATAGTTTGGTTTGACGGATAGTATCACATGTCATCGCCCCCAATGGACTTCCTCCAACTTGGCAGAGTGTATCAACTCTAAACCCAATCATGATAACTTCCTTTAAACTCTTCTTCCAGATGTGTACCTTCCCATCAACGAATGCCACTTTGAAACCTTTGTCTTCCATGGCCGAAATAGACACAATTTTCTTCTTCAAATCAGGTACATATAATACATCTTGCAAACGAAGGACTCGACCTTGAGATGAGTGGAGGGTCACAGTCCCAGTCCCTTTCACGAGATATGTGGCGTTATCTCCAAGGATAATTTTTAGATTAGTATCCTTCTCAACCAAATCAGAAAGTACTTCCTTAAACCTAGTGAGGTGCGTTGAGGCACCACTATCAATCAACCAAACATCCATAGTGTTTGGTGGAGATGCAGCAGAGAGGGCAGATACAAGAATTAATTCATTTCTTTTATCATCAACAACATTAGATTCCTCATACCTGGAATTTCTTGACCTTTTGAAAGGTTTCCCATTTCCATTGTGACCAGAGGAAGCCTTCCTCTTTCCTTTGAACCTGTTGTTCCTTTGATTTCCATCCCTCCGGTTGTTGTTGTTGTCATCATCCCCAGGAGAATCCTTCTTATTAGGACATTATCTAGCATAGTGACCAGTCTTGTTACATGTGTAACATATTCCTTTCTTTCCTTGGGCCCCTGCTCTTCCATGGTTCCTCAGACCACCATTTTTATTCTTCTTAGCATGAGCGGTGAAGGCAGCATTGCCTTCATTTTCATATTCCTTCATTCTTGTCTCTACTTGAGTGCATCTCGAAAATACTTCATCAAAATCAGGTATCACATTATTATTGAGAATGGTAGTATTGAATACATGCCATTCAGAGGAGAGACCTCCAAGTGCGGTGAGAACCATTTCTAGATAAACTATTGTCTCCCCAATGGCCATAATATTTTTGATTTCAGTCAACTTCAGAAAATAAGATTGAACGGATTCATCCCTGCCTTTCTTCAAATTCTTCAGTTGGTTTTTAAAGAAAAGGACTTGATTTGCATTGTTGGCCCTGAACATATTAACCAACTTATCATACATCTCCTTGGATGTGTGTAGCTCAGAGATGTAGGCAACCAGACTCTTATGGATAGAATCCCGGATGATCAACTTTTCTTTGATTTCCCCCTTCTTATACTTTGACTTGGTCGTAGTAGGTGCAGATGATGGAGGTTCTTGGATTTTACCCTGCATATAGTCCATGACATCTTGGTCTTCCAACATTAAATCCAAATACATCTTCCAGGCATGGAAGTCTTCCTTCCCAGTAAACTTGTCAAAAACTTTGAAGCCATTATAGTTTGAGGTACCCATGGGTCCTTGAAAAATGCTCCTTCTTCGGTGATTGCTCTCAATATAAACTTGGGCTTTGTCTTCACCTTAGCTCTGATACCATGTAAATTTTTGTAGATGTTCTATGCTTGATGCAACTTTAATTTTATACCCAATATCAAACAACAATCACATAATTAAGAAAGTAAAATGTCGATAGAACATACCAATAGATTGATGGAAGACAAGCCAAAAATACACTTAACTTGATCAGCAAAATATATGTGTTGTGGTGCGTTACGGTGGTCAACATGATGCTTCAACCAGCAAAGTCTCTACATGGTGAGCCAATTATAATGTGTCACACAACCCTCTCGGATAGCTCTATAATAGTCAACCCAAAGTCAACAAAATTCAACGTTGTCTAGTCAATGGTCAATGCAAAACAACAACAACAAAAAAGTCAATGCAGCCAAGTCAAATTCAATGTCGAGCCTCGATTTCTGTGCCAGAAAATGCAAACTGTAGAAATTAGAATTTATGGAGAGTTTGAGGTCAAGTTGACCATTCATTGACCAAAGTCAATGTTGGTCAAATCTGCGCTGAAACCCTAGGTCAAAACAAAAAAACCCTTGCTACGTTTTCCCACGTGTGAGAGAAGAAGAGCCTCCAAGATGATGATCGAACCAACCATATGCAGAGAGAGAAATTGTGATGAGTGATGGTGAAAATGACCTCCAACGTGGACCTATATATCCATTTGTGAGGTTGTGTAACACATCTGTTGGGGCTTCAAGCCTACATTACAATTCTGGCCGACCTTGCACATAAGTGGAATTAATTCAAAATAAATTTTCTGCTCATCATATCAAGATGATCTTTAGATCGATCTTGCACCTCTCTGAAAGAGGAATCCAATAAAAATATTGACATCTTCATCTGAGCATCACGACATGGAGTTTGGACCTAGTTGTCCAAAATCAACGATAAGCCCTCCAATACCAAGAAAATTATCCTCCTCATGTCGGCTTCAAAAATAATAATGTAAATTCCCCAAATAATACATCGATTGAGCTTACTGTCATGTCGTCTTAATTACAGAGGCAAACCACTATAAATAGGCAGCTCAAACTATTTTAGAGCACATAAATTTGTTCAAGGTACAATCTGCAATTATAAGTGTGAATATCACAACAAAGGAGCCTTATCAAGCAACGAAGAAATGTAAAGGAAGGATGAAGTATTTGGTGGTATCTTTGGGTTTGTTTTGGGACTAGGAACACTCCACAAGTGCGAGAATCTATTGTTGTCCAACTGCAAAAAGATCAAGTTACCACAGTCACATTGTGAAGACAATTAAGGTAGGAGTACAAGGAATATCTCAAGTTGAAGTGTCCCCATCGCGAGAGAGGATAATTAAGAGCAAGATTTGATCATTCTCATGTGCTAAGGGTTTGTAGATCTAAAACAAAGAAGAGGAAGGAAAGATCTGGAAGGTGGTCATGAAGGAGGAAGGAATAAGGAGTTTGACTTTTGTTGACTCAAGAAGGAAGAGGAAGATTTGTGGCTTGGCCTTGGAGTGGAAAATAGTTCAAGGGTCTTGGTCTTGGTATTTTTCAATTGGAATCTCTATAATAATAATTTTCTGGGTTTTCCTCTCAAAGAGTGAGAGGTTTTGGCCCTGGCTGGTAGCCTATATTTTGTGTCTCTTGTCTCTTTATGGTTTATGCGTTGGTATTTTTTTTTATGAAGAACACTAATAACCTAAGAAAAATAAGATCCTAATCTAAAGAAATAAAAAGCACTCACAAGAAATTACTAATAGAAGATAAATCACTTAATCTATATGCCCTATATTTCTCAACATGGTATCAGAGCTAAGGTGACTAAGTCAAGGAAGGGCATCTTATCAAGGGACACTCAAGGATCAAATCTCAAGGAAGGAATCAAAGTGATCATCATCTTGAAGTAAAAATAAGCATCATAACCCCAGATCAAAGAAGTATTGGGATCATCATCAAGAAGGATAAATCCAAAACCCTACATGTACTCAAGTTAAAATGTTTTGAAGACTATTAATCCAAAGGAATCTAGATCAAAAGGCGGTATCATCTCTGTGATCAAGGATCATTTTTGAAGAAAACTACCTTCATCAAGGATAATTTTTATATCCTGTATATCATCATAAACATCAAGGAAGCAGCAAGAAGAAGAATCATTCTATAAAGTAAGTATATTTTTATGTCCACATATGAATCTATCAAAATTTATTTTTGCAAGGAAATAAAAAAATTGGTTGGGGCTTCAAACTATCTTTCATGGAAGAAAAGGACTGATCTGAATCTCATTGAAAATGAGGTTATGGAACATGTCAAAGGATCTATCACCAAACCATGAGAAGAATATGATCGAGCTCTTGCCAAGTATCTGAAAGGGGAAGTTTTGGATCAAAGGATTATCATAGAATCCATCAAGGATCCCCTCATCCCATATATATTTAAACTTGCAACTTCAAAATAAATATATAAAAAACTAGTAGATTTATATTATTACGTAAGCACTGTTGGAGAATTCATATCATTAAGGAAATAACTCTACAAGTTGAAGATGTATAAGGAATATGGAATAGCCTTATATATTATGAGGATATATGAGATCTGAGTTCAACTACAAGAACTGGGAGAATTCATGTATGATAGTGAAATTACTACAGTGGTATTAAATGCACTACTGGAGGAGTGGGGTAAATTTACTTCAAGCATTTGTGGGAAGAAATAAGCTACTCCATTCCAAGATCTACAGTCACTATGCCAGTTTGAAGAATTTATACTAAAGGATAAATTTGATGTGGGAACATGTGAGAAAAATCAAGCTTATGTCGCAATGACAAGAAGAAAGGGAAAAATTGGAAAGTCTGGTTCTTGGAAAAATAAAAGGGACATGTATAAAATTCAATGCTATGGGTTTCAGGAATATGGACACTACAAAATGGATTTTCCTAATATCAATAAGGACAACAAAAGAGGAATAAAATAATACCATATCACCGTATAAGTAGAGGAATATGAAAAGAAGTCCAAGAAAGAGGAAGTAAGATATCTCTATTACTGAGATAGTCTTCCTCGTTTAAGTTCTTTTCAAGTTCCTAAGTCTTATGTTGTAAGATATGTCTATCATGATTCACTAAATGGGATGCATCAAGGCATCATAGAAGCATTTAATCAAGATCTCAGGTCATCATCAAATATGATTAGAATCTATGAATTCTAGGATATATTTCTAGGGAATCTCATTGGGAACATAAGTGGCAAGGTCATCTAGTGCTAGGTCCATCATACATCTATCAAAAGGAAACATCTACTGATAGGGACACTTTAGATCCTCAATATTCTCTAATGGAATATTCATTTAAAGGTTCACCGATCATGAGGAAAATAAAGTGTTTCATCAAGGATAACAAATTTGTGGAATTCATGGGATGATGGTATGATGACATAAAGAAGCAGATCAAGGGATTGAATCTCTTTCAATCAACGAAGTTTCTGTAGGAAGTCTCGATGACCCAAAAGGAAAATGATATATGTATTCCTACATTTGTTTTTTGTGGAATTAATTTCATATGGTTAAAAGTAGCATGGATCAATGTTCTATCTTGAGAGCATATTCAAAATAAGGTATCTCCTCCCTCATAGGAATGTAGGAATGCCCGGGTCACAAATTCACTAGATGTAATCAACATTATATGTTTTGATATGAATTATGAGGTGGTTGACAACAATTGAGGAACTCTGAATGGAAGCTCATGGGAATGAGATGTGTGGAAAAAAAAGGAAGATATCTTGGAATATGAAACCATGGTAAAGTCAATCAACATCCGAATACCAAGAAGAAATTGACTAGATATCTCCATGAAATATATGAAAACTTTTATGGAGTCTAAAAAATAAAGATACCTTTGACAATATATGTCTTTGGGAGATGTTTCGATATGTATGTAGGATGATGATTTGAACTATAAGATGTCATGATGAAAGACCATCTCAAGGGTAATGTTGACTTTAATGTTCATTCCTTTACTTTTTATATCTAGATGGGTTTATGTAGAGTTTCCAAGGGAAGATCTATGGATGTATTCCACCATCGATGCACATGTAGTAGGATGAATATCGTTAAGTAATCATGGCATGAAGAAACCAACATGGTATAAAGGAAGACCAGATATGGACTGATGGATCACTTTCTAATGATGACATGGCTGCGTCATGGATGCAAGTCATGGATGGTCGGTGCCCTATGTAGAAGTCCCAAACATGAACAGTCATAGATAATAAAAATAAATTCATGACATTGTGAACAGGAGTTCTTCAACAGTTGGTTGTCCCATCATCTCAACCTGAGGAGCTGTTGTAGGTCCCTAATTAAGAGGGAGCCTTGAAACAAGTTTCTTACTTGGAAGAAACATGGAAATTCCTAAGCCAAGTGGGATCTTAGGTACATTACTTCTGTAGGAATGAGTACATTCATTTATTTGAATAGATATGTCCTCCCTAATTAAGAGGGAGAGATAGACACACCATTATTTTCTTCACTCGAGAAGACATAATGGAGGTTTGGGTAAAAATTTGGTATCTGATTCTCTCTGAGGATGTATTAGTGCACCCAAGATAAGAGTAGTCATAGAGGAACAATATTCTTTGAGGACTAGGAATCCAAGATAAGAATAGTCTTGGTGGAACAGGCCCTAAGAACCTGAGTGGGATTTGCTTTGAGAGAGGCAATGATGAGGGTGTTTACCAATCATTGGTCTCGCCAGCATTGTGCTCGAATATCGTGGATAGATAGAGATATTTGTCAAGGCATTTCCATGTGAAAATGTTGGTTGATATGATGTTATACAGATGGGTTACCAATTTGATTCTTCTTATGAGAAACTATTCAGAATGGGAATGAACAAGTACCATTATGAATACCTCCCTAGTTAAAAGGGGGCGTTGAAAAGTAACTAGGTTCGGTCTTCATAATGACATGTGTAATTGTGATTTTAATTGATGAAAATAAGAAAAATAAAAATATTATTATGCTTGTCTCATGTGTTTCATGAGGAAGGAATTTTATTTTAATGATGGCTCCCATTATGAGCCTTTAGGATTTTTCACCTAGTCATAAAAGTCAACTTGAGTCTATGTCATGTATGAAGGACCCTTCTTGGGCATATTACAGTTGTGTATGAGTCATTAAATTTATAGGATAATACCTCTAAGACCAAGCGTAGTATCCTCCTCATGTCGACTTCAAAAAGAATAATGTAAATTCCCAAAATGACACGTCATTTGAGCTTACTATCATGTCGACTTAGTTACAGAGGAAAACCAATATAAACAGGAAGATATACCTATTTTAGAGCACAAAAATTTGGTCAAGGTACAATCTACAATTAGAAGTGTGAATAGCATAGAAATGGAGCCTTATCAACCAACGAAGAAAGGGAAAGGAAGAAAGAAGTATTTGGTGGTATATTTGGGTCTGTTTTGGGACTAGGAACACTCCACAAGTGCAAGAATATGCTACTATCAAATTGCAAAAAGGTGAAGTTACCAAAATCACATTGTGAAGAAAATTAAGGAAGGAGTACAAGGAATATCTCAAGCTGAAGTAACTCCATCTAGAGCGAGGATAATTAAGAGAAAGAGTTGATCATTCTCATGTCCTAAGGGTCTATAGATCTAAAACAAAGAAGAGGAAGTCGAGATCTAGAAGGTATCCATGAAGGAGGAAGGAATAAGGATTTTGACTTTCGTTGACTCAAGAAGGAAGAGGAATATTTGTGTCTTGGTCTTGGAGTGGAAAATAGGTCAATGGTCTTGGTATTGGTATTCTTGAATTGGAATCTATATATGAAGAATGTTTTCAGGTTTTCCTCTCAAAGAGTGTGAGGTTTTAACCCTTGTTGATAGCCTATATTATGTGTCTCTTGTCTCTTTATTGTTTATTCATTGGTAGTTGTTTGATGAAGAAGAACACTAATAACCTAAGAAAAATAAGATCATAATCTAAAGAAGTAAAAAGCACTCACAAGAAGTTATTAGTAGAAGAGAAATTACTTAATCTCTATGCCCTCGATTTCTCAACAGACTTTGTTGAATCCTCATTCTTATTCTTCTTCGTTATTTTTCTAGCTTTATACCCTAGAGGATCCCATGTGTCGAGTTGTACTATTGCATTTCATATTGACTACTTTTAGCCTTAAGCCGACTTCATTTGGACTCATGTATAAGACAATTTTGACCATGATTGTTCTACAAGTTCAAACCATGCATTCATTAGCCTTTGTGACTTGACACCCTTTCCATGGAGGTAACATCCCTTGAGTGTCAATGACTAGCATCTGCCACCTTGCATTAGGCATAGGAATGTTCCAGTCCTAGGAACTAGTGGAATTTTCATTGGCACTCGTTCTCTCCAATGTACTATAGGAATTATTTTATTCTTTTTCATGCTTTAAATATGAAAAATACAAAAAAATAAAATATTCTAAAAAAAGATAGGGAACAGGATAGTTTCTTCATCGTTTGATGGCAGCAATAGTTAGTTGTGTCACCATTGAACAAATTATTTAAAATTAGTCTTTCCTCCATTGGGATGGGACTTATTTTGGATTTAAGGAATCAATAACCTTTTTCTTGAGTCATTCCTCCACTGGTCAGTTATCTCTTCCAATCATATGGGGATTTTATTAATGCCTCCTGCATTGCAAAATTATACAAAGTTATTTTATGTTTCCATAAAGTCAGATGAAGTCATGCTTTTGTTCAAGGGAAGTCAACCTGTTGTCAGCCATTCTGTGTTGCCTCTTGACTCATTTATGTTGGCCATACCTGACCTTTCAAGTTATACTGAGTATCACATCAACGAAATGGTCCTTTACTCATGCTAGTTAAGAAGGTCCCCATTGACTTCTTACTGGAGGGTCTAATGTTATTGACTCTGACAAATTTCTATGAGAGTAGACCTAGAGTTGCACCCTAACCCTATTTACATCATTGATAGGTGACCTTGTGCTCAACATCGATCAACATTATGGTTCTTTGACTAATTGGTTTCCCTTGTGTTCGACTTCATCTTACATTATCACACATTGGGATTCATGCAATACCTTGGTTTCCATTTGACCATATTGGTGGATTCCTCGTCTCTGGGTTAGATTTCATTATTGTTCGGTTCAAAGGATTTTTGTTGTGCGCTAGCTACATCTTGTGTATGCCATAAATGTACGTTGTAATGGTTAATTCATCTCTCTTGTCTGAGTTATTCCAAATTATTATCCTACGGGTTACACTTAAGTTGGTTGATGTGGGATGCCTTAATTCCTTCCTTCCAACAAATATTTTCTCATCGACTCCAACTCATTTCTATGTAAATAAGGTCTAGAGTCCTTTTTTAGTACCTTAGGGTTTGTAGTCATCAGTGGTAGACTCCTTCGCTACTGACTGTGAGAATAAATCAATGTCTCCTGATTGATAGATTCTTTCAAGTGTTCGACCTCAACACATCTATTCACACTTGTTAGATTGTACTAGTGTACCTTGACACTAATTATCATTATTGGTGAATTGTCTTGCGTTTTTTAATGGTATACATCTATTGGTAATCAAACTATTTCTCACATGGCCAAATTCAGCTTATTTATTCCCATAGTGTAGAAATGTACCATCAGCAGTCAGTGAAGACCTCGGTTTGTATCATCATCTTGGTTCACTTGAAATCTCCTTCAGTTTTCTTCCAGTGACACCTCCCACCTTTATATGTTGTATTCCTTCACAACAACATCTTATATGTTGGCACCTGAGTTTATACAGTACCATTATTCCACCTATATGACTTATTACTTTTATGAGGATTAGTTATGCAACATCATTGATTAGACAATATTCTAGCATCATTGATAAAAAATTCTTCTATATTTGATATTGAGACATAGCTTTGTTGTGTTCTTTCATGGCTATGATCTACTAATCCACTATGTATTCTTTAGCTCCTTTTGTACACTTATGTATACATTTTGGATCCGCTTTATACTTGATTAGCGGGCATGCTTTACTATTTCTGAGCATGTGTATGCCCGCCTTAGACATGATTTTTATTTCTGACTCCTTCCATAGGTATTCGATGGGCTAGGATCTAGTGATCTCCTCTCAGGTTTTCAGATGAATCCTTTCTCTATACTTAATATATTTTGGCCATCATGTATCCCTTCTGACCTCATATATTAGGGGGAGTTTGTTATAGCATCATTGAACACTCCTATAAATCTTATGTTCTTTTATGACTATGGGTAGTCCCTTTTCCCATATAGACTTGACTTTATATCAAAAAACAATATTTCAAAATACATATGTGACTTTTCCCATACTAAATCGCGTACATACGCAGGTACCATAACATTGTACTTGCGTATACCTTTTAAAATATGGAAAAATAAAGTAAAATGCTATTTTTCGGGTGGGGTTTATGGGTTTTACTGAGAACCCACCTACAAGAGCTTGTGGCCTAATTGAAATAACTAATGTTAGGTGGTATATATACACCCATTGGGTAGGCGTAATGACAACAAGAGAAATTATATCAACATTATACCCAATTTCTCCTAAATAAAGTTTGTTTTTCCCGTGCCTCTTGCACTCTCAATCTCTAAGAAACCTTGGTTTCCTTTGCGGATATGATTATCATTTCTATATAGCATGTTCTTGTGCTTTTTAGAGATGTTTTCTTCATGGCTCGGGCTAGATGGATCCAGATGAATAATTTGTCAGTGCCTTTGGCTTGGAGCAAGTTGTACCTTTCCTGCACTTATTTCTGATAATCAACAAAGAGTATCATGTCTTGTTCCTGATATGTTATTGTATCATGAATGATAGATTATATGTTTATACATGATTTTCTAACATATATTTTATGTATGCAGATTGAATTATCTATTATGTATATGTTTCTATAAATTTACTTGAAGTTTTGTTCGTCTTGGGGGAAGTAGAGGGTTTAGACCCTACGAGAACAACATCAAACGTAGGACCTCCGGGTATGTCTCCAAATACATATTTGATAATTTATATGTTTTTCATGCTTGTTTGAGTGCTCTTTGTTGATTATCTTGTTCTGCTTTGTTGAGGATTTCAACCCTTTCCTTAGGGAACTTTTCCCTCCAACACAGATGCATAAATTTGGACATTGTCGCCTCTTTAGGCACATACAACACCTAGGTATTCACTAGGTATGTCCTCACATGGCTATTTCCTAATCCATTGTTACAATATTTTCCATCAGGAAATATTGGTCCTGAGGAATATTCTTATCTTGGATTAATGTACTTGACTTACTTTGATTAGTCTTGGTCAAAGTACAAATTATCAAAGAATATTAGTCCCAAATGCTTATCCAATCCACCATTCTCCCTAACAGTGCCTTTAATAGGTTTACAGTTATTAGTCCTGGCCATAGTACATGACATGTGGAGAATACAGTGTCCATCCATACTCCCTCTCAACTAGGGAGGAGATCCTCACTTCCTCTCAACCAGGGAGGAGACATCCACAAGGCTTAGCTTGTCTTAAGAATTCCCATCCTTTTCATATAAATGAACATCATCAATAAATCGGCTATTTGCTTCGTTAATGGAGACATGTTTCTGCTTCACGAATTCATCTTGCATCATGTCATGAATCATAAAACACTTTGATATTCTTGGTTCTCTGACAATCTTCAAGTAGTTTTGATACCAACATGTCATCAAGTAGTTTATTAAAAACCTTATGGAGTCAAACATCTTCATAGTTTATTGCACAAGCATTCCCATATTATTTCTTCATATTGCAACCGAATTTTTATTTATGCTCTTCCAAGAAATCACATTAGCTCCCAATCTTCAGTAGTATCTCTATTAGTCATCAGTATTGTCAACCCAATCAATGTGTTCCTGAATTGAACCAATGAAATCTCCCTCTTTCCGGCCAAGGTAGGTGAAATTATTCTTTTATTAAGCCTTATTTTTCATGCTTCCATCTAGTTTACTTCTTTGATGCATAATTCACATTGATTTCTTCTTGTCTTTGTGCTTTGCTACCTTCTTCTAGTTCTTTCATCTATTAGTCAAGCTTAGATAGATCTTATCTTGACCTGCAACCTTTATTAGAAGACTATGAAAGAACAAAAAGGAAAAGTACAAAGATAATAGAAATAATAGTAATCAAGTAGATATAGAGTACTTATATTTTGAAGAATGTAAACTCCTTCTTAATATTGGACATGTTCACCAATCTTGTTCCCATATCAGCATGATGCCATTCTTGTCATTCTCAAGAGATAGGTTTCTTTTTTACAATGGAAACGATTAGTTAGGGTTTTTGTCCCTAGGGTTTTCTAACTAAACTGTTTTGGGGGTTTCTAAACCTTAGATGCTTCAAGTTTCAAGGTCTTCAAGACCCGCAATTTAAGACTTACAAATTATACAAGCATACCAATGGGTTAGTTGTAAAAAATTATAGATATTATGGATAAGAATTCAATGCATAATATTCTACTCCTTGACCATAAAAGCCTAGTCTTCATATGCAAGGCGAGACTACAAATGCTATATTAACGATATCTAACATACCTACATAAATATTTTCATAATACAATACTAAATTTCAAAAGAGCATAAGATCATTAACTTCTTCCTTATGTCAGTTCACCATGATCTAGAAATATTAGCATTATATGCACAATAGTTTGCAATACAACCTTAAAATGAACAAGAATTATACATACCTATTTTGACCTTATTTTATATCTTCTTGAAAAGATTCAGTCCTTTGACTTATATTTAGTTTTCATTTACCAAATTTTTCCAACAAAGTCACCTCAATATTTCAACCATTGTACGGACCACAAAAATTTCGTTGGGTTGCTTAATTTGTCTGGGTTCCTTTTAAACTTCATAGTCAAGTTGGATTTATTAATGTGATTAGTCCTTCTTCGATGTATAGGAAGGAAGTTATGGTTTCTTCATAAACCTTCATACATCTACTCATAGTTATTCTAGTCTTAGCCTTCAGGGTATCACAGGTCTGTATTTAGATTATAGTGGGAATTAAACATGTCTTAAACTACTGTCCTTTGCATATAAACTTTGTTCATTGATATGATAAACTCTATAATTTTTCTTAAATCCTCTCTTATAACAACAAAAATATGTGTCACAAAATTCACATTCTTCATATTTTTTCTTCGAATTTAATGTCTTTATATCTCATATCTTCCTCCAAAATTCCAATAGCCTTAGATGTATGTAACGGTGAGTTCTAATTATATTTTTTGTCAATGAAAATTATAATAAGGAACTGGAAACCTCCATAGATATATGCAATATCCCACAAACCTCATATATCTGGAACTCATAGTTCATCCTAGGACTGAGACATCTAGAGACCACCAGAACTAGAGTTGGGATCCTAGACTCTAACATGATGCCTATCCTTCTAGCCTTACTATGACAGGCCATGTCTCCGAGGACTTGAACCTGGGTGGATGGGATGACCCACCACCATTCCTACCACTTGAGCTAAGCACTCATTGAAAAGTTCTAATAATATTATTTTTCACAAGTGGTGAATGGATTTTCAAGAAGTTCGAATGTGTGCCTTTGTTCTTCGATTTATAATTCCTTAACTTGTATAGTCCCACAAATATTTAGATCTTGGATAACATGACATATATTGCCATAGGTGGCTCTCATGAACCTTAGATAAGTTCCACATGACTTGATCCAAGTTACAGAAGAATAAAGCTACATGTACACATTGTAGGCTTATTACTTAGGTGCCAAATTGATTCTTCACCTAGGAAAAATTTCTCTCATAGTATTTGTTTCAAGCTTGTCCATAATTTGTCAAAGAAATGTTCTCGCATACTGTAAAATTATAGTGCCATAGTTTCATAGAATTTTCACTTACAATAATACATTAGGTACTTCACATTCCATAGATGAATTGTATATATTTTAGAGAGTATCAAATGAAAAGTTCAACCATTTTAATCACTTAGCATAGATAAATTAATAAGTGACCAATGCTTGGTATTGATCATATATTACATTTTTCAAGTTTATTCGTCTTTTATATAGAGATATAACCTTGTCTTTGTTTCATACCTTCTATACATACCTTAAGTTTTGGTCTATTTTCTTAATCTCATATATGTGCAACAAATTTGGGATAATTCACTCTTTTGTTCAGATATGTGTTGTAGACTTCAATGAATGCCACAAAAATTCACTCAGAGGATTCAAATTTGTGTCTCAAATTTGGATCAATCCATTAAAAATTTGGAATGATGTCACATAAATTTATCACAAGATAGAGTATACTTTCTTGCTCCTTCGATCTTCCTTAGCTCTGATACCATGTTGAAATTGAGATATAGTATAGAATTTATATCATTGTAATTACGTGTGACTGATATGCATTATTTTCTTAGTATTATTTTATTTTTTCACCAAGAAATTAAACAATATCAAAATATAGAAAACATAATGCAAAAGAGACAAGAGACAACAGAAATTAGGCTCTAAGCCAGGAAAAACCCCCACAAGGGGGAAAACCCATCAATCCTTTCCTTATAGATTCTTCATAAACAAGATAAATCCAAGTCAAACTATCTAGGGTTCCAAGTGCCAAGTCAACCCTCCAAAATTTTCCATGTTCAATGCACAAAATAGTTAACCAAACTGCTTATTGTCTATCCTTTAGATGTTTCTTCTAACAAAGATAAATGGTTTATACTTTACAAGAATAATGGCCTTCCAGTAGTTCGTATTATACAAAGAAATTAGTATTATTTTGTAGGCCATATCATAGAGATATTGATGTCTTCTTTCAAGCCACACCACAAAATTATTTTTTCTTCATGCAACTCACATCACAAAGGTATTTTTCTCTTCCTACAACTCACATCATAGAGGTATTTTCTCTTCTTACAACTCGCATCACAGATATATTTTGTTCTTCCTTCAATTCATATTTTTCACAAGGAAAAGATGTGACAAAATACTTGTATCATATGCCTCAGATTCCTTGCTACAAACCCAATTTTTGTGCTTCATAAGGAGATCAGACGAATGCCAAAATGATTAGGGATTGGTGCCAATATATATTTGTTTCCATATGCGAAGATTCGTGACTCTTGGGAAAGCCAACTTGGTAACATAGAGGAACAAAATGATGCTTACAAAAAAATTCAAATTTTCTTCTTTTATAGGGTCACAAAGAACATGCCCTTTGACTTTTTCTTTTGAAAAAAAATAAATCATGAAGAATATGCTTGATAAAAATAATAATAATAATTTTTATTTATGTTTTTACATGAAATACATAAATACAATGATTGTGAAGACCAAATATAGTTACAATACAACTCTATCCAAGTACTAGCAAGGTGATCTCAAAGCTTGGTCAAGGAAAAAAATATGTAATGATCAAGGGAAAAAATATTTAATGATCAAGGGAAAAAATATTTAATGATCAAAAGGAATAAAGAAATAAGAGTATACCTTGGTTTCCCATCCAAGTAGAGCAAGGTTACCTTCTTCAATGTGTCGTAACCTTTTCCTCTAGCAAACCTAATTTTTTTTTCTAATCTAGCCCTTTAAAAACATCTAAACAAGCACTTAAAAAATGTATATGTACAAGAACTTTGTGGGAGAGTTTTCTTAATAATATATAACAAATTAAAATGAGTTAGGATTCCTCATTATATTTATAAGATGCTTACCCAATACAATATGTAAATATAATGTGCTAGTTGAAAACCATGAGAAAAAACCATTAGCTCTCCTCAAAACCATGAGAAAAATACAATAAGTGGCCATAAAACACCCTCAAATTCCTCAACTTGAAATGTTAAAGTATGAAAAAAAGGGTCACTGTTACACAACATTTTTTCGCACTCCCTATTCCCTATACAAAGTGTCGTCCTTTGTGTCACTCATGCCAAAAATGTCACAAAACGACAAAAGATATGGAAACATGTTCACCATGAATAACATGCTTAAAAAATCCCTGAAGAAATGGAGAATCAGTGCATTGCAACAAATCTAGAGAAAGCCTGTAAAAACCCTAATTTACAGTGCCAACGCGGGTCTCTCTTGTCTTCCATCGTGCTTGTTTTTCCAAGTGGTTACAACGCAGTTTTTCTAACTATTGTTTCAAAACATCATGTGGCAAGTTGTCTCCCAACAATTTGCTAGTTGCACTGCATGTTTGCTCATCTACTGTAAAGTATCAAATTGCATTATATATCAGCTGAGCATATGAATAATAGCACAACACTTGCCCAAATCCATACAAGAAATGGCTATCTCCATCATAAATGTTGGTCTTAGGAAGACCGTGAAGCCTAATAAACTTTCCCTCTTGTGGATCAATGCACTGTATATATATGGCAAGAGAATGCAAATACTTTGTTATATGATCAATAAGTGTAAAAACAAAACTCTTACCATGTACTTAGAGTAAGATGATAAGGAGATCCATGAATGATCTCTCCATAGTGGTCTAATATGTCTCCATAATACCTTGGTGAATGGAAAGGAATGAACCGTGTGCTGCATGTAAAGCCTTCTTATTATGCTTGGAGATCCAAGTTAAGAAGATCATATCATAGTAATAAATGGCTCCATCCACCACTCCATAACTCTCGTCTCATACTTGCCCATCAAGTGCATCATATGTGAAGTGATCCTGGGAACACTCCATCAAAAAATCCAAGCCCCCAAAGTGACAACGTTGTTGGCATTTGTGCTAAGGCTCTTGTCATCTCATAACTCCCCTCTTTGACATGCCCAATGCCAAAGTCACATACCATAATGCTGCTACATATGGGAGACTCCTTCCTATGTGGAAGTACCTCCTGATCCTCAAAATCTAAGGAGTAGCCCCTTTGCACCATGATTATGCCACCATATACTCCTGAAACATCATGCAAAGTATGGGATAAAATCAGCCCATACTCTCCCAAGAGTATCCAAAGCAACAATAACTCTTGTTGCCTCCTCATCTCATCATCATACAAGTCATGGAGTAACATCATGATATTTGACTTGTAGAATGCCCCATACAACCAAATATTCTGATGCCATAACATATGGGTGCCATGCAATGCCCCAAACCACAACACACCCTTTGGAAAAGGATATGTCACATGATGGCCAAACTCTTTCAAGAGTAGCCAGCGCAACCATGCCTCCTGTTGCCCTGTGTCATAGATCTGCAAGTGGCTCACCAACCCCTTGCTCATCATCCACACCCATTCATAAAAATGTGGGTGTCTCCCACCATGCTCCAAATTGGTATCCCTCTAATGGCGAATACCATCCTCCCAAATCAGATCATTATCTTTGAACTTCATGGGATGTTGAAGTGCAACCTCTTGGAGATCTAAAAATGAAGACCACTCATCAATGACCAAGTTGAACCCATAAGGATCCAAATATGCTGTAGGAAAAAACTTCTCATTGAGATATGAAGTGCTCATCAAGAAGGATCCATCATAATAATGGGAGATGTCATCCATCATAAGATTTCTCCCATCAACCATATTCCTATCCATTGCTACACATGTAGAATGGTCATTGGAATGCTCCAATTTTAGTTGGCCCCCCAACTCATCACTGCTGCTCAATGACAGCGTTGCTGATCTACATGATGGTGAATCTATTGTCTCATGATTATGCACAATGTTGAACATACAGTTTTGCATTGGATTGATTAGGATAATTCTCATCCTATCCTCCAAAACTCTACACTCCAACCCAAAGTTTTGTGTGTAGCTCATCAATGAGATACTAGGATGAATATATATCTCCTCCTTGAACCAGTCAAGGGTCCTCTGTGCAGTGATAGTCTTCTGCTCCAAATTAGCAGTGTGCTTTGACCCTAGGTCATGCAATTGCCTTGATGGCATGTCCCCACAACTCTCCATATGATGTGCTGAAATAATGGGAAGTGGAAATATTTTCATACCTTGGTTAGGCTGATCTTTGGGAACATCTTGTACTAATAGAAGGGTTCCTCGCACCATTGTAATGACTCCTCCAACTGTTGGTGATGATAATGGTTGCTCCTTTACTACTGCACTAGCGCTGGTATAAGTCTCCTCCTCCTCATGCATCTCCTGAATAATGCATGGGACTCTAAGTGTTAAGAGATCAAGACCACTTTGAAATGATTCAAGTGTTCCTTCTCTTGATGCAAGTACTCCTACAACAAGTGGTGGTGGAAGTTGTTCTTCCTCTCAAATAATAATATGGAAATCTTCCCTTGGCTCATCCAGTTTCTTCTTATCAAACTTCTTGATCAACCTTTGAGTAAAGTCTACATAAGCAGTCACTCTTGCATGTCTCAAATGGCTGAACCACCAAATGTTTGCTTCATCCTCAAGGTGCAGCGCTGCAATCTCAACATCTTTTCTTTCTACTACTAGATGTAGTAGGAATAATGCATCTAAATTTCTTCTCCAAGCCCTTGTTGTGCATATGGATGACCCATTAATTGTAGACAATAGAAATCTATTGTGTTTTATAATTCTATTGCTGCAAGGTCTCCTCTCTTCTTTGAGTTGAATGAACTGTGGGAGAGTTAGATTCTCCTTGAAATCCCTTGATTGAGACTTCTACTCTACAAGATAATCACTTTGAAACTCATGATCTAAGTTTCCTCCATCTCCATGTCTTTCACCTTCCTCTTCAAAGAAAGTAGACATAGTAGATTTATTTGGATCTCTATGCAATACCAGTTTATTAGCTGCTGATATAGGAAGTGCATGGACCTTCCTCATCTTGAAACCCTCTTGAGGTCTCATTGCATCTCTCCATTCTCATTTGCTTGACCTCCTTCGACAGGTCCTTCATAGATACGAAAAGATATGAGACAAAACTCATTCCTAATTCCATCTTTGTAGATCTCTTTTTTTCTTCTTCGTATTCTTCTTATTATTCTCTTGATAGCATATTGGCTGAAACTCACAGGCTAAGCCAAGATTATGCTCTGATACCACTGTAATATTCCAAAATGGAAAAGACAGGAATATAGAACAAATAATGGAAACAACAGTGAATATCAATACACCAATACATGAGACAAATGTATATCCATCTTATTAAACATATTAGCCATAATGAGCATAAAATCTTGAGGATCAAGTCACTCAAGCAATACAACACAAGCCTCCAATAAATAAATATGCCAATACATGAAATATAGCTGCTATAAAAATGCCATGAGCCAATATAGCACAGTTTTAGTGAATAAATTGCTACATGAAAAGTATAACAATATGGATATGATTTTATATAGCTCAAAAGGTGCTAGGAATAGAGATCTAAGCTCCCAAGCACTTTTCCAAGACAACCCAGAAATGGTTTCCAGAAATACCCAAAATGCAAAAATGTTGGAATGCTACCCTAGGGTTGAATTGCAGCTGCAACTGAATACTAGAAAGGAGGTGGTTGAACTGATTTAGAAATGAATATATCTCCTCCAATAGATCCTCCAAGTGAAATATTGATCCCTTCCTCGAAGATCTCACCCTCCAAATCAAGCACTCAATCCTCCACTGCAAATGCTCACTGGAATAACGCAGTCTATGAAGGGATCTACGCAGTAGGAGATGAAAACAGGTTGGCCTAGTGCCAAAATATGAAATGAAGCTCCTGGACCTTCCTTGCTGGCCTCCCAATTTAAAGGATGCCTCTCTAATGAAAAACAAACTCATAAAGTGGCGCTAACAATCCTCCATTGCAACACCCTACAACACAACACAACTCTAAACAGAAACTGCATTGTAGCTGAAGACTGAAGCTTGGCCTAATGCCATAATGTGGACTATACAGCTCAATAATATCGCCTGAGTAGGCACTCGAGGTCCCCCGAGGATGAGTGTGGGATTCTCGCTCGGGAACACCCTTGTGCTAAACAGCACAACAGACCCTGCTAAAGAGCAAAAGCATGCATAGAAATGTCACCTGACAAATCCAGATCTGAAAAGATCAAAATAAATAATCATCTAACATATCCCCTATGGCTGCCTTTCCCTTCCTTATATGCATTATGAGCCTTCTCACCTTGGTCCCACTCATTAAAGTCACTACTCTCTTGGAGACTTTCTCCCATTAACACTGCATTGTCTCTCATTAACTATCCACTCTCTCCATACCAGCATTGTTGATTTGGTCAACATTGACCTTGTCCACATGCTTTAGCCCCTTTTCACACATGGAGGTTCTTTATCCAGCTATCAAGATGATCCCTATTCCCATTAAGAGGGATTTTATTCCTACTAAAGAGATTTATGGGTCTCCCTACCCACTTATTCATCTATCTAAATGACAAAAGCAAAAATTAATATTCCAATTAGCTACATGCTAATTTTGGAATATTATATAAAATTAAAATTAAAGTAACTATTATAAATAAAATATTGATCAATTATCAAATGTAAATTTAAAATATAAAAAATTAAAATAACTATTAGAAATAAAAAGGAAAAAATTATATTTCAATTTATTATTAATGTGAAAGTATTCAATTAATTCTAAAAGAATAATAAGGGTCTTTAAAACAATGCTATAAATTTATCAATTATAATAAATTAGGAATTGAACTTAAGTAAGAAAAAGAGTGACCTTTTTTCCAACCCACCTAAATATATGTGTGCATTTGGAAAAGTGTGCATTTGGAAAATGTTGCATAAAATGAAATGTGAAGACATGTGGTGAATAAAGTGAAATACGAAGACATTCATGTGAGAAATTTATAACTTATTTATTAATTTCTTAAAATGAAATATGAAGATATGCCAAATTTTTAACTTGTTTATTACTTTATTAATTTAGGAGATGGGCTTTGGGGGATTTAACTATTTTATTAAAAATAATCCTTTTACTTTTAGAAACGTTAATAAATGTGTGTGCATTTGGAAAATGTTGCATAAAATGAAATTTGAAGATATATGGTGAATAAATGAAATATCAAGACACGTATATGACAATTTTCTAACTTGTTTATTAATCTATTTATTTAGGAGATGTGATTTAGGGGGTTTAACTATTTTATTTAAAAAAACAAATTTTGCTTCTAAAAATGTTTTCATAATCAAATTAATTTATTTTATTTTATTTTTGCTAGGTTATTTGAGCCTTGAGATGATTGGCATGTCTAACTTGTGACTTGAGCAACCTCGACCTAGGAGCATCTAAGCCATCAAAATAACTTGGTGATTTCATCTGGCCTCAGTCACGTGAGCCCTTAGCACGACTGCATTTTTCCCAACGAGTTTCGAACAAGTGAATTTTACACCACAAAATGCCTTAACATAACACCCCATCACCATATACTCTACATCTATGGACTCTTTTAATTTTTTATTTTATTTAAAATATTTTTTATCATTTACATTCCATAAATATTAGTTATAAATAGAAATTTTTTATCATTTGGAATAATCCACTTAACACTTTTTATAGAAATAAAATTTGTAGGAGTTAATAAATTAGCATAAAATATATCATTAGATATGAAATTCAAACTAAGGGGTGGTGGGAGCACGAGGGGTACTTTGTTTCTCTGATGAACAAGATGAGATAAGGTATGCAAGGGGACTAGGACTGACAACTAACAATAAAGCGGAATTGCTAGCCTTGTGGAAAGGATTGGACTTAGCAACATCCCTCGAAGTAAATAAAATTAAAGTGGTAGGGGACTCCCTATTAGTTATAAAAATGCTTTCATCCTCCAATGCTCATAAAAATGATGCAAATTATTTTATTGTTGCAAGGATAATATATTAGTTAAAAAAAATTAAACAATTTGAGCTTTATCATATAATCTTGTTCCTCAACAAGACCGCTAATGACATCATGAATTCCGGCATGAATTTTGGCGAAGGCAGGTGTGAGCTCGGTGAGAAGGCCATAGGCCACTTACCCATCCTGTAAGAGAATGTTAGCTAGTGGATAATTTCATGCCCTCCTTGTATCTCCTGATGGAAGGATGATGCAGGTAAACATAAATGGAAATCAGGATAGATGGGAAGTGGAATGCAAGATATCAATGAATGACATCCTCACATATCCCAAGATCATCACCTCACAAGGCATATATACATGAAATTAATTAAGCTCATGTACAAAACATATAATTTTTCGTTTAAGGGAGGAAGAAGTAATGTACATTTTTTTGGTGAATTAATGGTGAAACGATTCACAATGTCACATTATCCAGTGAATTGGTTGCAAGGTTGGTTTGGTGGATCCTGGAAAACACACATATTAAATGGGTCTGCAGATTGAATATCTCCAAACGATCATGGCACGAGCTGAGGAGAATGAGGAGTAGGAAGGAATTGGTTTTTTTAAGGACATGCAGACTCCTTCTGTATCATATGTCAAAGAAATTTTGGAGAATCATTTTGATAGTAGTGTGGGTTGGAAGGATACTTCCATGGAATCGAAAAGGAAACATGATAACCAATCCCCTGAGGAGGAATTGACCCGTTGGAAGAGGATCACAAAGTTTTTATTTAAATTTTTTTTTTTTTGTCTTGGCTTTTTCCTTTGTTCTGCAATTTGGGGGCGCCTTTCCCTTGCTTCAGATTCATAGATCTAAAGTCCCGCTTCTTCTATTTAAACTTCTACTCAATCTTTACAACATATCGATAGGCGACACTAAGCAAGGAGATGTCCATGAACTCCATTTCATCCTGGATGTGCTTATGCAAACAACCACAGTAATTTAGTATCAAATGCCGCTCAGAATCCTTGATTCCCCGCTTCGTCTGAAGGGCATGAAAACCATTTGTGAACTCCGACACATCTTGGTCCCTTCCCTACCACAGCGTGGTCCACTTTATGTATTTGTCTTCATCGATATTGACAGGGTAATATTGTTCATTGACTGCATCTCATAAATAATTCCAAGTGGGTGCGGCAAATAACAGTGAGGGCTCCCCCTCGTCCTTTTCATCACAATAGGTTTCCCACTAGTCCTTGACATGGGGGGCCACTTTTCAGGAGTGCAAAAGTAATCTTTTCTTGGTTGGAAAAGTCATGAACTGAAAAATATCCTTCCAACATATTTAACCATTTATCTACAACATCTGCATCTATCTAACCTTCAAATATGGGAATGTCAAAGTTGACTTGTAACTTAAAACGAGTGGCACCTCCAGAGTGGTTTTCGGATAAAGATGTGTCATATGTGGGTAGTCATCGAAGGATCTGGTAAAATTTATCCATCATCACATTCCTTTATTTCTCTAGGGCATCCTCAAGCAATATTTTGAAAGGATTTCCTGCTTCCTCATATTTATTTTATTCCGCCATGAGAGGTTGCCAAGGTTTGTGATGTTGATCTTGCAAAGGTTCAACCAGATCAAGACCTAACTCACTATACCCTGACCTCGTTGGGACTCATGCAAAGAAAAACTGAGAAAGAGAAGACTAATTTGACACCACTGATCTGAAATTACCCAGGAATTCAATAGAATACATATATAATTTGACAACACTGATATGTGCCACTTTCCTGAGTCTATCCACTACCACCATAATTGAATCATTATGCTTTTTATTCCTAGGTATTCTAGTGATAAAGTCAAGGGAAATGACTTCCTACTTCCATTTGGGCACTGGAATTGGTTGAAGAAATCCCACAGGATGCTGATGTTCAACCTTAATTTGCTAACACTCTAGGCACTTGGTCAAATATTCTGCTATATCCTTTCGCATTCCCGGCCAAGTGTAGTATTTTCTGATTTTTGTTAACATCTTCTGGTATCCTGGATGCCTGGCATAGGTGATCCTATGATACTCGTCCAAAATAATTCTCGTTAGACTATTCTAATTGGGAATACATATCCTCTTCCGAAAAACAAGAAGATGTTTTTCATTGAGTTCATATTCAGACTGCTTGCCTCGTCTTTCATCATATTTTACTTGCTGCCACAAGTTCTGATATTCTAGGTCCTCCCTTGCTGCTTCCAAAATCTGGTCTTGAAAATTAAATTCATTCTGGTTGAAATAAAGTTCATAAATTTCGTGCAGTTTTCTACTTAAGGAATCTGCCACCTTGTTCTCCTTTCCTTTCACATGCTGAATATCGAAATAAAATTTGCTAAGAAACACATTCCAACTGGCTTGGAGGGCATTCAAATCAGTCTGCTTATAGTATTTGGTTAAGCTACTATGATCGGTTCTCAACACAAATATTTTCCCTAGCAGGTAGTGCCTCAATATCTATAAGGCATGCACAACCACATTTAGCTCCAAATCATATGGCAAATATCTCTGTTCTTGATCCTTCAACTTCCTAGACTCATAAGCTATGACTCTTCCCTCCTGAGTCAACACTACTCCTACGCCCTCCTTGCATGCATCAGTACATACTTCAAATTATTTACTTGGGTTTGCTACCTTCAGAACAGGAGCAATAGTTAACAACTCTTTCAATAGCTCAAAAATGTTCTGACACTCTTGTGTCCATTTAAAAACTCATACTTTCCTTGGAAACGAGGTAATAGGATGCGATATTTTAGAGAAACCATTAATGAATTGTCGGTAGTAACCAACCAAACCCATAAACGAGTGTATGTCTACTACGTTCTTTGGAACCCTCCATTCCATAATTGTCTTTATCTTTTCCGGGTCCACAACTATCCCTTCAGCTGAAATCACATGCCCCAAGTATTGGATCTGCTCCTTAAAGAAATCACATTTACTAAAACTAGCATAGAGCGGATGCTCTCTTAGCATTTTTAGCACAATGCGCAGATGTTCTTTGTGCTCCTCCATATTCTTGGATTAAATTAGTTTATCATCAATGAAAATTAACACAAATTTATCCAAATACGGGTGAAATATTCCATACATTAAGCTCAAAAAATGTTGTTGGAGCATTGGTTAACCCAAACTGTAACACCACAAACTCATAATGTCCATACCTGGTACGAAAATCGGTCTTGCTTATATCTTCACCCTTGATACGGATCTGATGGTAGCCTGACCTTAAGTCAATTTTGGAGAATACTGTAGCTCCTTTGACTTGGTCAAACAAATCATCGATGCATAGTAGAGGGTACTTGTTTTTAACAGTTAGCTTATTGAGCTGACTCTAATCAATGCACATACGCATAGTACCATCCTTCTTCCTTACGAATGGCACCGATGCTCCCCATGGGGACATATTTGGCCAAATAAAACCTTTATCCGTCAATTCCTGCAATTGCATATTTAATTTTGTTAACTTCGGTACACTCATTCTGTATGGAGTTTGAGACAGAGGTGCTGCCCTTTGAATTAATTCAATAGTAAAATATATGTCTCTTTTTGGTGGAAACCCTAGAATCTCCTCTGGGAAAACATCTTGGAATTCTTGTACAATAGGAATATTTTCCAGCATAGCAGTCTTATCTTTTGCGTTGGTGAATCCAACTTGAATTTCATAAAGCTGGCAACCTTTCCTTATACATTTACTTAGCTATGATGCTATAATAGGTCGCAAATTCAAAGGATTTTTGATGCCCTGCAGTTCATGTCTTGTTCCATTATTAGACTTAAAATGTATCACCTTATTCTTATAGTCCACTAAGGACCAATGTATTTCCATCCAATCCATCCCCAACAATATATCATAAGATCCTAGTGGTAGAACATTGAGTTCCACAACTATGTGCTAGTCCCTGATACTCAATTCACAATTGGGTACCTTAATATGAACCCGTCTTCTAGTCCCTGTAGCCAATTGTACTAGCCATGGATTTTTAAATTTCTGTTCCAGCAACTTACTACATTCAACTACACGAGGGTGTATGTAGCTCAAGCTAGCACTAGGATCAACTAGAATAGAAACAGCTTGGGTTTGAATATTACCTTCTAACTCTATCATTGCTGGCTGGTAATATGCTTGTAGATCCTCCAATGCTGCATTGGTTCTGGTTATATTTCGAGCTACATCCCCCACCGTTGACGCTTCTTGCACATTGTTGCTACCTCATTCCTTCCCCAATTTGTGGCAATTTTTGAAGTAATGTGTTTCTCCACATCCTCAGCATTGCAACGGAGGTTTCGGGGGATGCCCAATATCGGGCATGCTAGAAGCTTCATTAGGCATTTCCTCCCCAGTCCACTTGGTTTTGGTTTGATTTTTCCATTATGATTACTGAGTGGATTTCTTGCAGCATTCTTGAAATTTCTTGATCTATTATTTCTGTTATTGGTAAAAAATTTCTGCCCTTTTTGAGGTGGCCACCTTTTCCTAGATTCTCCTTTTGCCTTGTACTGCTAATAACACATTCGCGCTTTCCTAATTTCCTCATCCATGGTTTTCGGATTCACAAACTCAATTCTTTCTTTCATATGAATTGGAAAACTGCTCAAAAAACGTTGCACCTTGTCCTTTTCATCACGCAGGTAAGGTACATATCTTAATAGAGACGTGAATTTTGTAATAAATTCATCCATGGTCATTTGGCCCAGTTTCAGATCATGAAATTCTTGGGATTTCTCATCATAAAATCGTTCAATCAGGTACTTATCTTTAAATTACTGCTGAAACTCATCCCAAGTTACATGTTGATCTTCCACTCCTCGTACATTCTTCACTTCCTCCCACCACAACATTTCTTTTTCCTGCATTTGGTAAATGGCTAGGCGAGCTTTGAGTTTGTTGTTATACTCATACATTTGGAAGTACTTATTCATATTTATTATCCAAGCTTCTGCCATTTCCTCCGCCTCTCCATCAAATGTAAGAGGCTTGATCTTCAGAAATTCTCCCTACAATTTGACTTTCTGCTTTTTCAGTTCTTGTTCTTCCAAGGCATTTCCCGATTCTGCCTCATTATATGTTTGACTTTTATGCCTTGTTGGTGTTCGACTATCTTCGACATGATCATGTACTACTTGGCGTTGTTCTCTATTTTCTTGAGTGTTTCTCTGAGGGCTAGGTTGTCCACTAGGAGGATTTTGTCTGTCTGACAGACTCTTCAATATCCACTCCTGTTCTCTCATCAGCCTTTCGTTGTCACTATGAACTTTAAGCATTTCTGTTTGTAACTGTTGTACAATATCCAACAAATTATTTTTCTATCGTTGCTATTCTTCTAACATTCCGCTTGTCTATTGATGTTGGTCCACACTTAACTACACCCACATTTTGGGACTGACCTTAGGATTGATCATAGGATGGGTCTCTCCCATGTTTCTGGGTGGGTGTTGACTTGATCCTCTTCTCATGGCTGATTACAGGAACCTGTTCATGTACTTAACACAATATGAAATCATTAATTTTAATAGAATTCATAACACAAAAAATATAGTATGGTTTTGGCCCATTTGGCCCCAGTTTGTAACTTATGCTCTGATACCACTTGTAACATATACACCATATATATATATATCTTTACATAAACTAAACACATTTAACATCATAATAATCTGTCTTATATTAAATTACCTCTGCATGCATTTATACAAAGTTATAATTTCTTATGCATAAAGGTATCTGGTTAATGCCTATGACATTGGTTTGAATCTTTCGATGGCATATCATTAAACTTGATATTACTTCACCTTCCTTTTGATTTTTTTGGTTGATGATAATATTTAATTATACCGGATCACCGTAGTGTACCCACCCTCATACCAATGGGTGCAGGATGTCATAATACGTAAGAAAATTAAATGTCTCGATTGTGTTGTAGATGGCCATCACCTCGTCATATGATACGAAGACCTTTCCATGCTTGTTGGATTTCCTTGTTGGCCTCTTCTGGAGCGTTTGATTCACTTTTGCTTCAATCGACAGTGGAGGTTTGGCAGGGGTAGGGCTAGGGTAAATACCCACCACCAGCCCCCCCACCTACAGTTCATTCTACTCATCGCCGCTTGGAATTCTGCTCTGCAAGACGGTAAAGCTTTTGTGTCTCCTTCTCGACTGTTCTTCCTTGAATTTGGAATGTCGTTGATGGATAAACTCCTTCCTCACTTGCCAACAAGAGAGGTAAACCATTTGGTTCAGTTCAATTTATTTCATCCGTTGCTACTAGTGTTTAAACCTTTGTTTTCGGTTCTGGATTGGTTTAATTTTTGGCATTTCTTCTTTTGTTCCAAGGTTTGCAATTTGGGTTGCCGAAACCATATGGCTTCCATTTTCCTTATTCCCATTCCAGGAATGTTCGAATGCTATGGTTGGATATTGGATTTGGGTATTTTCTTAACTCGGTTGCTCATCGACCTTCTCGGTTGTAAGGTAAGGGTTTTATTTGTCTTTGTTTTATTTCACAGTTTCGTTATTTTCAGGGTATAACTCCCTCTCCATTGTACAGCAGGTTCGGGAAAATCCGAACAGTCAAGCTTCGGCCTTCCTTGGAATCCTATCCCAACTTGTCGCTGGTACAAAATCTCATGCTCAAGCTCAGTTAATTTCTACACCACGGTATTTACTCGATAGCATCTACTCAGTAGATTTTCCCCTTTCTCTTTGTATTGCAGGTAGGATTTTGGGTTCAAATAAATGGTTGCAGGTCAACCGAGATGTTTAATTTCGTTTAAAATCTGTAATAATAGTCTAAAGTTTTCTAAAGGGTTTCACCCCTTTTGCTTTGAATATACAGTTGTCAGTTTTTGAGATGGTTAAACTAGAACTATAGACTTTGGGTCCAAATGTTAATTCTAGCGAAGGCCTCTCTTTTTGTGGATTGTGCTTTGAATCGTTTAACTGCTATCTCTTACTCATGAGATATTTTCCAAAACAGTTTTATCTCTAGTAATTTAGGAATTGCCTACTTTTATTTAAGCAAAGGAAAACTTATGACAGACTCTCTAAGATCTTTCTCTCGTAAAAGTACATATTTTCTTTTTACGTATTATTGATTCTTGATGTGGTCTAATCCTTGCTTTTTTTACTATGCCTGAACTTCCCTTCCACAATTCCAAGGTGGGTAGGTGACAGAGGGACCGAAATCCGGACCCTCCCTCGGGGTCAGGGTTCTAAACCCTTAGCCAAACGATTAGCCCATTCCAGGTAATAAGATAGCATAATTTGTCAGCATATTCTTGTTTTGCTTCAAAAGATTACTAGGATTTTGGGTCTCGCCGACAGCTGGTTTATTCTGCAGTTATGAGTATTCAAATTTAAGGAACTGAGTGTACATATCTTGTACAGTTTAGTCTATATTTTGACTGGTAATATTTCTGTTGTTTTCTATGGTGGAATGCTGCAAATGAATATTGTGTTTCCTTAGCTTTTCATATATATATATATGCACGCAGATTGTTCAATATTAAGTATAGACAATAAGAACTTAATATGCAGTCTTGTTTTCCAAGCATAGAAATTGTTGTAATTTATAGCACTAACCCCTATATATGGTTTTCGATGTCTTTATAACTTATTCTATGATTCTAGCACCTTTCCATTTTCTATGCATATAGATATCTATATAATGTTTATGCATTTCTCTGTGCTTACAGTAAAAGATACTCTACTGTGTTTTTCTTATGCATAAATAATGACTATAAAGTATTTCAAGAAAATGACAGATATGTTTTTCTGTTCTTCTTATATTTTTCTCTGAGTAGCAATGCATTATTCACTGTATTCAAGAAAAACATCAGAACTTCTATTTTTATTTTTAGTATCTAAACTTAAGGATGCATAAATAAATCTTTAGGGTGATTCAACCATAAACAGTACCCAACAGTAAACAAAAATTACTTGAAAATACCTAATTCTGAGACCTGGTATTCAGTAACTATTGGTCCACCCAACCTAGAGCGAGGTTATTATGTCCTCTGCTCCCCCTAGCTCCATACTAGGCGGAGGTAATATTCTTGAGACAAAATTTAGACCTCATAACTAAGTCTAGTCTGACACTTCTCTGAGTGAATACTGAGTTCCACTGGTTCTCCCACCAGCTTAGGGAATCTCAGTGCAACAGTCTTCTGCTCAATTCCACACCCCCTTTTTGCACAAAACCCCATTCCCTCCTAGGATATTTCCTTAAATCCTTTTTGGGAAGGTAACAGTCACAATTGTCTCAACCTCTTCCTGGGTTTCTTGGAATATTTTACCACGCAGTTACTTTCACCTTTTACTCAAATAAAATTATCTTTTAATTAAATCTTTTTAAATAAAAGTCATGTATTAATGTCACTAATGAATGCATAATTCGTTATACATTCTAAATTTTTGTCATAGTAACTCAGGTAACAAAAAGTAATTATTAAAGGAATAAAACATGAGGTTACATCTTCCCTTGCTGAGATAAACATTGTCCTCGGTGTTAGTCATTTTCTAAGAACATCTTCGGATAAGCCTCATACATAACTTTTTCATCTTCCCAAGTAGCCTCCTCCGGGCCAAAGTGCTTCCACTACACTTTAACTTGGGGAATGAATCGCTTCCAGAGCGTTATTTCTCTTTGATATAGGATATGTTGTCATTCTACCAAGAACTCGCCATTCGATTCTACCTGCAAGAAGCAAGGTTTTGAATTAGTTCAAATCGGAGATTAATATATGAAAATCGTAAGTCTTTGTTGACTTACGTGTATACCCTGCCAATGTATTATGTGCTTGGAATTGTGTACATAACGCTTCAATAAAGACACATGAAATACATTGTGCACTAATATATGGCTTGGTAAAGCCAATCGATAGGCCACCGGCCCTATCCTCTCCAGGACTTCGAAAGGTCCGCAGTAATGGGGTGCCAACTTGGCACAAGCATTCCATCACAGACTGCTTTTCTTTGGCTTGATTCTCACATACACATGGTCCCCTATTGCAAATTCATGAAAGGTTCTTTTTATTTCTGTGTAAACCTTTTGCCGGTCCTATGCCACCTTCAAGTTCTGCCTAATTTTCTTGACCTCTCACTCCATTTCCTCCAGCATATCTAGTCCAAGAATAATTTTGTTTTCTGGGCTACTCCAGTTTATAGGTGTCCGACACTGTCTTCCATACAATTCTTCGAAGGGGCTTATCTTAAGAGATTCTTGATATCCATTATTGTATGCAAACTCAACCAAATGTAGGTACTCCTCCCATTTCGTTGGTTGTTGCATTACATACATGCACAACATGTCTTCTAAAACTTGGTTTACCCTTTCTGTTTTCCCATCCGTTTGCTGGTGGTAGGCAATACTAAATTGTATTTATGTTCCTAGTCCACTAAATAGTGTATTCCAGAATTTTGATGTAAACTTTACATCACAATCTAATATGACTGCTCGGGGTATACCATGCAATCTGAAATTTTCCTTCATAAAAATGTAAGCAATTTGTACTGTCTTATAGGTAGATTGAATAGGGATAAAGTGTGCCACTTTGCTAAGTCTATCCAATACCACCATAATCGAATCATTATGCTTTTTATTCCTAGGTAGTCCAGTAATAAAGTCAAGGGAATTGACTTCCCACTTCCATTCGGGCACTAGAATTGGTTGAAGAAATCCTGCAGGATGCTGATGTTCAACCTTAATTTGTTCACACTCTAAGCACTTGGTCAAATATTCTGCTATATCCATTCGCATTCCCATCCAAGTGTAGTCTTTTCTGATTGCTGTTAATATCTTCTGGTATCCTGGATGCCCGGCATAGGTGCTCCTATGATACTCATCAAAAATAATTCTCTTTAGACTATTCTAATTGGGAATATATATCCTCTTCCGAAAAACAAGAAGTTATTTTTCATTGAGTTCATATTCGGACTACTTCCCTCGTCTTTCATCATCTTTTACTTGCTGCCACAAGTTCTGATATTGTGGCTCCTCCCTTGCTTCTTCCAAAATTTGGTCTTAAAAATTAAATTCATTCTGGTTGAAATAAAGTTCATAAATGCCATGCAGTTTTCTGCTTAAGGCATCTGCCACCTTGTTCTCCTTTCCTTTCACATGCTGAATATCAAAATCAAATTCACTAAGAAACCCATTCCATCTGGCTTGGTTAACATTCAAATCAGCCTTCTTAAAGTAGCTGGTTAGGCTACTATGATCGGTTCTCAGCACAAATATTTTCCCTAGCAGGTAGTGCCTCCATATCTGCAAGGCATGCACAACTGCAGTTAGCTCCAAATCATATGTCAAATATCTCTACTTGTGATCCTTCATAAGCTATGACTCTTCCCTCTCGATTCAACACTGCTCCTACACCCTCCTTGCATGCATTAGTACATACTTCGAATTCTTTACATGGGTCTGCTACCTTCAGAACAGGAGAAGTAGTTAACAGCTCTTTCAATAGCTCAAAACTGTTCTGACACTCTTGTGTCCATTTAAAAACTCGTCCTTTCCTTTGCAACAAGGTAATAGGATACACTATTTTAGAGAAACCATTAATGAATCATCGGTAGTAACCAACCAAACCCATAAACAGGTTTGCTACGTTATTTGTAACCCTCCATTCCATAATTTTCTTTATCTTTTCCGGGTCCACAACTATCCCTTCAGCTGAAATCACATGCCCCAAGTATTGGATCTGCTCCTTAAATAAATCACATTTACTAAACTTGGCATAGAGCTGATGCTCTCTTAGCATTTTCAGCACAATGCACAGATGTTCTTTGTGCTCCTCCATATTCTTGGAGTAGATTAGTTTATCATCAATGAAAATTAACACGAATTTATCCAAATACGGGCGAAATAATCCATGCATTAAGCTCATAAATGTTGCTGGAACACTGGTTAACCCAAACAGTAACACCACAAACTCATAATGTCCATACCTGGTACAAAAAGCGGTCTTGCTTATATCTTCATCCTTGATACGAATCTGATGCTAGCATGACCTTAAGTCAATTTTGGAGAATACTGTAACTCCTTTGACTTGGTCAAATAAATCATTGATGAGCGGTAGATGGTACTTGTTTTTAATAGTCAACTTATTGAGCTAATGATAATCCATGCACATACGCATAGTACCATCCTTCTTCCTTACGAACAACACCAGTGCTCCCCATGGGGACACACTTGGCCGAATATAACCTCTATCCATCAATACGTGCAATTGCATATTTAATTATGTTAACTCTGGTACACTCATTCTGTATGGAGTTTGAGACACAGGTGCTGCCAAAAGTATTAATTCAATAGTAAAATCTATGTCTCTTTTTGGTGGCAGCCCTGGAATCTCCTCCGAGAAAACATCTTGGAATTCTTGTACCATAGGAATATTTTCCAGCATAGTAGTCTTATTTTTTGCGTTGGTGAATCCAACTTGAATTGCATAAAGCTGGAAAACTTTCCTTATACATTTACTTAGCTATGATGTTGTAATAGGTCGCAACTTCAAAGGCTTTTTGATGCCCTGCGGTTCCTGTCTTGTTCCATCATTAGACTTAAAATGTATGACCTTATTCTTATAGTCCAGTAAGGACCAATGTCTTTCCATCCAATCCATCCCCAGAAATATATCATAAGATCCTAGTGGTAGAACATTGAGTTCCACAACTATGCACTGGTCCCCAATACTCAATTCACAATTGGGTACCTTAGTATGAACCCGTCTTCTAGTCCCTGTAGCCAGTTGTACTAGCCATGGATTTTTAAATTTCTATTCCAACAACTTACTACATTCAACTACACGAGGGTGTATGTATCTCAAGCTAGCACCATGATCAACTAGAATATAAATAACTCGGGTTTGAATCTTACCTTATAACTCTATCATTGTTGGCTGGTAATCTGCTTGTCGATCCTCCAGTGTTGCATTGGTTCTGGGTATATTTTGAGCTACATACCCCACCATAGATGCTTCTTGTAGATTTGATTCTACCTCATTCCTTCCCCGATGTTGGCAGTTTTTGAAGTAATGTGATTCTCCACATCCCCAACATTGCAATAGAGGTTTCGGGGGTTGCCCAATATCGGGCCTGCTAGAAGCTTCATTAGGCCTTTCCTCCCCAATTCACTTGGTTCTAGTTTGGATTTTTCCATTATGTTTACTGAGTGGATGTCTTGCAGCATTCTTGAAATTGCTTGATCTATTATTTCTGTTATTGGTAAAAAAATTCTGCCCTTCTCAAGGTGGCCAACTTTTCCCAACTTCTCATTTCGCCTTGGATTGCTTATAGCACATTCACACTTTCCTAATTTCCTCATCCATGGTTTTTGGATTCACGAACTAAATTGTTTCTTTCATATGAATTGGCAAATTGCTCAAAAAGCGTTGCACCTTGGCCTTTTCATCACGCAGGTAAGGTACATATCTTAATAGAGACGTGAATTTTGTAATAAACTCATCCATGGTCATTTGGCCCAGTTTCAGATCATGAAATTCTCAGGATTTATCATCATAAAATCATTTAGTCAGGTACTTATCTTTAAATTATTGCTAAAACTCATCCCAAGTTACATTTTGATCTTCCACTCCTCGTACATTCTTCACTTTCTCCCACCACATCGTTGCTTTTTCCCGCAGTTGGTAAATGGCTAGGCGGGCTTTGAGTTTGATGTTATACTCATACACTTGGAAGTACTTATTCATATTTATTATTGAAGCTTCTGCCATTTCCTCTACCTTTCCATCAAATGTAGGAGGCTTGATCTTTCGAAATTCTCCCTACAATTCGACTTTCTGCTTTTGCAGTTCTTGTTCTTCCAAGACATTTCCAGATTATACCTCATTATATGTTCGAATTTTATGGCTTCTTTGTGTTCAACTGTCTTCGACATGATCATGTACTTCTTGGCGATGTTCTCTATTTTCCTTAGTGTTTCTCTCAGGGCTAGGTTGTCCACTAGGAGGATTTTGTCTATCCGACAGACTCTTCAATATCCTCTCTTGTTCTCTCATCAACCTTTCGTTGTCAATGTGAAATTTAAGCATTTCTGTTTGTAACTATTGTACAGCATCCAACAACTTATTTGTCTTTCATTGTTGTTCTTCCAGCATTCTTCTTGTCTGTTGATGTTGGTCCACACTTAACTGCACCCAAATTTCAGGATTGACCTCAGGACTTATCATAGGATGGTTCTCTCCCATGTTTCTGGGTGGGTGTTGACTTGATCCTATTCTCATGGCTGATTACAAGAACCTATTCCTGTACTTAACACAATATCAAATCATTAATTTAAATAGAATTAATAACACAAAAAATATAGTATGTTTCTGGCCCATTTGGCCCAAGTTTGTAACTTATGTTATGATACCACTTGTAACATCTACACCATAAAAAAAATTTATTTACATAAACTAAACATATTTAACATCATAATAATCTGTCTTATATTAAATTACCTCTGCATGCATTTATACAAAGTTATAATTTCTTATGCATAAAGGTATATGGTTAATGCTTATGACATTGGTTTGAATCTTTCGATGGCATATCGTTAAACTTGATATTACTTCACTGTCCTTTTGATTTATTTGGTTGATGATAATATTTAATTATACCGAATCACCGTAGCATACCCACCCTCATACCAATGGGTGCAAGCTGTTATAATCCGTAAGAAAATTAAATGTCTCGATTCTGTTGCGGATGGCCATCACATCATCACGTGACATGAAGACCTCTCCATGCTTGTTGGCTCTCCTTGCTAGCCTCTTCTAGAGCATTCAATTCACTTTGCTTCAATCGACAGTGGAGGTTTGGTAGGGATAGGGTTAGGGGTAGCTACCCACCTCTAGCTCCCCTACCTACGGTTCATTCTGCTCGTCGCCGCTCGGAATTCTTCTCTGCAATATAGTAAGCTTCTGTGTCTCCTTCTCGACCGCTCTTCCTTGAATTTGGAATGCCACCGATGAACAAACTCCTTCCTCACTTGCCAATGAGAGAGGTAAACCATCTGGTTCGGTTCAATGTATTTCATCCATTGCTACTAGTGTTTAAATCTTTGTTTTCGGTTCTGGATTGGTTTAATTTCCGACATTTATTCTTTTGTTCCAAGGTTTGTAATTTGGGTTGCCGAAACCATATGGCTTCCAGTTTCCTTATTCCCATTCCAGGAATGTTCGAATGTTATGGTTGGAAATTGGATTTTGGTATTTTCTTACGTCGGTTGCTCGTCGACCTTCTCGATTGTAAGGTAAGGGTTTTATTTGTAATTTTTTTGTTTGACAATTTCGTTATTTTCAGGGTATATCTCCTACATGCAGGTTCAGGAAAATCCGAACAGTAAAGCTTCGGCCGTCCTTGGAATACTATCCTGACTTGCTGCTGGTACAAAATCTCACGTTCGAGCTCAGTTAATTTCTACACCATGGTATTTACCCTGTAGCATCTACTTAGTAGATTTTTCCCTTGCTCTTTGTATTGCAGGTAGGATTTTGGGTTTAAGGAAACAGTTGTAGGTGAACCAAGATGTTTAATTTAGTTTAAAATCTATAATAATAGTCTAAATTTTTCTAAAGGGTTTCACCCCTTTCGCTTTGAATATACAGTTGTCATTTTTTGAGATGGTTAAACTAGAACTATAGACTTTGGGTTCAAATGTTAATTCTGGCGAAAACCTCTCTTTTTGTGGACTGTGCTTTGAATCGTTTAACTGCTATCTCTTACTCAATGAGAAATTTGCCAAAACAGTTTTATATTTGGTAATTTAGGAGTTGCCTACTTTTATTTAGGCAAAGGAAAACTTATGACAGAGTCTTTAAGATATTTCTCTAGTAGAAGTACATATTGTCTTTTTACATATTATTGATTCTTGATGTGGTCTAATCCTTGCTTCTATTACTATGCCCCGACTTCCCTTCCACATTTCCAAGGTAGGTAGGTGACATAGGGATAGGAATCCGGACCCTCCCTCTAGGTCAGGGTTCTAAACCCTCAGTCAAATGACTAACCCATTCTAGGTAATAAGACAACATAATTTTTCAGCATGTTCTCGTTTTCCTTCAAAAGATTATTAGGATTTTGGGTCTCGCCGACAGCTGGTTTGTTATGCAGTTATGAGTATTCAAAGTTAAGGAACTGAGTGTAAATATCTTGTATAGTTTAGTCTATATTTTGACCGGTAATATTTCTGTTGTTTTCTATGGTGTATTGTTGCAAATGAATAATGTGTTTCCTTAGATTTTTGTATATATATATATATATATATATACATATGCACGCAGATTATTCAATATTAAGTACAGACAGTAAGAACTTAATATGAAGTCTTGTTTTCCAAGCATAGAAATTGTTGTACTTTATAACACTAACCCCTATATATGGTTCTCGGTGTCTTTATAACTTATTCTGTGATTCTAGCACCTTTCCATTTTTCTGTGCATATAGATATTGTATAATGTTTATGCATTTCTCTATGCTTACAATAAAAGATACTCTACTGTGTTTTTCTTATGCATAAATAATGACTGTAAAGTATTTCAAGAAAATGACGGATATGTATTTATGTTCTTCTTATATTTTTATGTGAGTAGAAATGCATTATTTATTGTATTCAAGAAAAACATCAGAACTTCTAGTTTTATTTTTAGTATCTAAAATTAAGGATGCATAAATAAATCTTCAGGGTGATTCAATCATAAACAATACCCAACATTAAATAAAAATTACTTGAAAATACCTAATTCCGAGACCTGGTATTTGGTAACTGTTGGTCCACCCAACCTTGAGCGAGGCTATTACGTCCTCGGCTCCCCCTGGCTCCACACCAGGCTGAGGTAATATTCTTGAGACAGAAGTTAGACCTCATAACTAAGTCCAGTCTGACACTTCTCTGGGTGAATACTGAGTTCCACTAGTTCTCCCACCAGCTCAGGACATATCAGTGCAACAATCTGTTGCTCAATTCCACACCCCCTTTCTGCACAAAACCCCATTCCCTCCTAGGATTTTTCCTTAAATACTTTTTGGGAAGGTAACTATCAGAACTGTCTCAACCTCTTCTTGGGTTTCTTGGAATCTTTTACCACACAGCTACTTTCACCTTTTACTCAAATAAAATTATCTTTTAATTAAATCTTTTTAAATAAAAGTCATGTATTAATTTCACTAACAAATGCATCATTCATTATACATTATAAATGTGTTTCATAGTAACTCAGGTAACAACAAGTAATTAGTAAAGGAATAAAACAGGAGGTTACATCTTCCCTCGCTGAGATAAACACCAACCTCAGTGTTACTCATTTTCTAAGAACATCTCCAGATAAGCCTCATACATAACTTTTTTGTCTTCCCAAGTAGCCTCCTTCAGACCAAAGTGCTTCCACTGCACTTTAACTTGGGGGATGACTCGCTTCCGGAGCGTTATTTCTCTCTGCTCTAGGATATGCTGTGGTTCTACCAGGAACTCGCCGTCCAGTTCTACCTGCAAGCAGAAATATTTTGAATTATTTCAAATCAGATATTAATATATGCAAATCATAAGTCTTTATTAACTTACATGTATACCCTTCCAATGTATGATGTGCTTGGAATCGTGTACATAAAACTTCAATAAAGACACATGAAATACATTGTGCACTAATATATGGCTTGGTAAAGCCAATCGATAGGCCACCAGCCCTATCCTCTCCAGGACTTCGAAAGGTCCGCAGTAGTGGGGAGCCAACTTTGCACAAGAATTCCATCGTAGAGTGATTTTCTTTGGCTTGATTATCACATACACATGGTCCCCTACTGCAAATTATTGAAAGTTTATTTTTTGGTCTGCATAAACCTTTTGTCAGTCCTGTGCCTCCTTCAAGTTCTGTCTAATTTTCTTAACCTCCCACTCCATTTCCTCTAGCATATCTGGTCCAAGCGTCATTTTATTTTCTGGGCTACTCCAGTTTATAGGTGTTCGACACTGTCTTCCATACAATGCTTCGAAAGGCCTCATCTTAAGAGATTCTTGATATCCATTATTGTATGCAAACTCAACCAAATGTAGGTACTCCTCCCATTTAGTTGTCTATTGCATTACATACATGCACAACATGTCTTCTAAAACTTGATTTACCCTTTCTGTTTGCCCATCTGTTTGCATGTGGTAGGCAGTAATAAATTGTATTTTCATTCCCAATATACTAAATAGTGTCTTCCATAATGTTGATGTAAACTTTACATCACGATCTGATATGACTGCTCGAAGTATACCATGCAATCTGAAAATTTACTTCATAAAAATGTCAGCAATTTATATTGTCTTATAGGTATATTGAATAGGGATAAAGTGTGCCACTTTGTTGAGTCTATCCACAACCACCATAATCGAATCATTATGCTTTTTATTCCTAGGTAGTATAGTGATAAATTCAAGGGAAAGGACTTCCCACTTCCATTCGGGCACTGGAATTGGTTGAAGAAATCCTACAGGATGTTGATGTTCAACCTTAATTCACTGACACTCTAGGCACTTTTTCAAATATTCTGCTATATCCCTTCGCATTCCCGACAAAGTGTAGTCTTTTTTGATTGATGTTAACATCTTTTGTTATCCTGGATGCTAGGCATAGGTGCTCCTATGATACTCATCCAAAATAATTCTCTTTAGACTATTCTAATTGGGAATATATATCCTCTTTCGAAAAACAAGAAGTTGTTTTTAATTGAGTTCATATTCAAACTGCTTCCCTCGTATTTCATCATCTTTTACTTGCTGCCACAAGTTCTGATATTCTAGGTCCTCCCTTGCTGTTTCCAAAATCTGGTCTTGAAAATTAAATTCATTATGATTGAAATAAAGTTCATAAATGTTGTGCAATTTTCTTCTTAAGGCATCTGCCACCTTGTTCTCCTTTCCTTTCACATGCTGATTATTGAAATAAAATTCACTAAGAAAAACATTCCATTTGACTTGGCAGGCATTCAAATCATCCTGCTTAAAGTAGTTGGTTAGGCTACTATGATCGGTTCTCAGCACAAATCTTTTCCCTAGCAGGTAGTGTCTCCATATCCGCAGGGCATGCACAACCGCAATTAGCTCCAAATCATATGCCGAATATCTTTTCTCGTGATCCTTTAACTTCCTAGACTCATAAGCTATGACTCTTCCCTCCTGAGTCAACACTGCTCCTACAACCTCCTTGCATGCATCAATACTTACTTCAAATTCTTTACTTGGGTCTGCTACCTTCAGAACATGAACAGTAGTTAACAGCTCTTTTAATAGCTCAAAACTGTTCAGTCACTCTTGTGTCCATTTAAAAACTCATCCTTTCCTTTTCAACGAGGTAATAGGATATGCTATTTTAGTGAAACCATTAATGAATCGTCATTAGTAACCAACCAAACCCATAAACGAGTGTATATTTTCTACTTTCTTTGGAAGCCTCCATTCCATAATTGTCTTTATCTTTTTCGGGTCCACAACTATCCCTTCAGCTGAAATCACATGCCCCAAGTATTGGATCTGATCCTTAAAGAAATCAAATTTACTAAACTTGGCATAGAGCTGATGCTCTCTTAGCATTTTCAGCAAAATGCGCAGATTTTATTTATGCTCCTCCATATCGTTGGAGTAAATTAGTATATCATCAATGAAAATTAACATGAATTTATCCAAATACAGGTGAAAGATTCCATGCATTAAGCTCATAAATGTTGTTGGAGCATTGATTAACCCAAACGGTAACACCACAAACTCATAATGTCCATACCTCGTACGAAAAGAGGTCTTGCTTATATCTTCATCCTTGATACGGATCCGATGGTAGCCTGACCTTAAGTCAATTTTGGAGAATATTGTAGCTCCTTTGACTTGGTCAAACAAATCATTGATGCGTAGTAGAGGGTACTTGTTTTTAACAGTCAGCTTATTGAGCTAACGATAATCCATGCACATACACATAGTACCATCCTTCTTACTTACGAACAACACTGGTTCTCCCCATGGGGACACACTTGGCCGAATATAACCTTTATCCATCAATTCATACAATTGCATCTTTAATTCTGTTAACTCTGGTACACTCATTCTATATGGAGTCTAAGACACAGGTGTTGCCCCATGTATTAATTCAATAGTAAAATCTATGTCTCTTTTTGGTGGCAGCCCTGGAATCTCCTCCGATAAAACATCTTGGAATTCTTGTACAATAGCAATATTTTACAACATAGCAGTTTTATCTTTTGTGTTGGTGAATCCAACTTGAATTGCATAAAGCTGGCAACCTTTCCTTATACATTTACTTAGATGTGATGCTGTAATAGGTCGCAACTTCAAAGGCTTTTTGATGCCCTGCAGTTCCTGTCTTGTTCCATCATTAGACTTAAAATGTATGACCTTATTCTTACAGTCCACTAAGGACTGATGTATTTCCATCCAATCCATCCCCAACAATATATCATAAGATCCTAGTGGTAGAACATTGAGTTCCACAACTGTGCGTTGGTCCCCAATACTCAATTCACAATTGGGTACCTTAGTATGAACCCGTCTTCTAGTCCTTGTAGCAAGCTGTACTAGCCATGGCTTTTTAAATTTATGCTCCAGCAACTTACTACATTCAACTACACGAGGGTGTATGTAGCTCAAGCTAGCACCAGGATCAACTAGAATAGAAATAGCTCGGGTTTGAATCTTACCTTCTAACTCTATCATTGTTGGCTGGTAATCCACTTGTTGATCCTCCATTGCCGCATTGGTTCTGGGTATATTTCAAGCTGCATCCCCCACCGTTGACACTTCTGGTAGATTTTCTGCTACCTCATTCCTTCCCTGATGTGGACATTTTTTGAAGTAATGTGCTTCTCCACATCCCTAGCATTGCAACGGAGGTTTCGGGGGTTGCCTAATATCGGGCCTGCTAGAAGCTTCATTTGGCCTTTCCTCCCCAGTCCACTTGGTTCTAGTTTCGATTTTTCCATTATTTTTACTGAGTGGATGTCTTGCAACATTCTTGAAATTGTTTGATCTATTATTTCTGTTATTGGTAAAAAATTTCTGCCCTTTTCGAGGTGGCCAACTTTTCCCAGCTTCTCCTTTCGCCTTGGACTACTAATAGCACATTCGCGCTTTCCAAATTGCCTCATCCATTGTTTTTGGATTCACGAACTTAATTATTTCTTTCATATGAATTTGAAAACTACTCAAAAAACATTGCACCTTGGCCTTTTCATCACATAGTTAAGATACATATCTTAATAGAGATGTGAATTTTGTAATAAATTCATCCATGGTCATTTGGCCCAGTTTCATATCATGAAATTCTCGGGATTTATCATCATAAAATCGTTCATTCAGGTACTTATCTTTAAAGTACTGCTGAAACTCATCCCAAGTTACATTTTGATCTTCCACTCCTCATACATTCGTCGCTTCCTCCCACCACAGCGTTGCTTTTTCCTGCAGTTGGTAAATGGATGGGAGGGGTTTGAGTTTATTGTTATACTCATACACATGGAAGTACTTATTCGCATTTATTATCCAATCTTCCACCATTTCCTTCACCTCTCCATCAAATGTAGGAGGTTTGATCTTCTGAAATTCTCCTGCAATTCAACTTTCTGCTTTTTCAGTTCTTGTTCTTCCAAGACATTTCCAGATTCTACCTCATTATATGTTCGACTTTTATGGCTTCTTGGCGTTCGACTGTCTTTGACATGATCATGTATTGCTTGACATTATTCTCTATTTTCCTAAGTGTTTCTCTCAGGGCTAGTTTGTCCACTAGGAGGATTTTGTCTATTCGACAGAGTCTTCAATATCCTCTCTTGTTCTCCCATCAGCCTCTCATTGTCACTACGAACTTTAAGAATTTCTGTTTGTAACTATTGTACAGTATCCAACAACTTATTTTTTTGTCATTTTTGTTCTTCCAACATTCTCCTTGTCTATTGATGTTGGTCCAGTGTCTGAACCCACCCGCATTTTGGCCGCACTTCAGATTGATAATAGGGATGGGTTCCTCCTATGTTTTGTAAAAATTTGACTGATCTTCAGTGGTTGGGATTATAGAAACCGTTCCCGTACTTAACAATCAAACTATTAATTTTAATATAATTCATAACAAAAAAATATAGTGAGGTTTTGCCTATTTGGCTTCAAGTTTAAATTCAGTTCGATACCAGTCATAATACCTAAACCAAAAATAAAATAATAATGCATATAAACTGAAATATTTAACATCATAATAATCACTAACATAAAATTACCCTAATTACCTTCCGCATGCATTTATACAAAGTTATAACTTTGCGCATAAAGTGTCTGTTAGCTGCTTATGAGAGGTACATTGGTTTGAATCTTTCTAGCCATAAGGTCATTAAACTAGGATTATTTCACCCATTCTTTGATTTATTTTAAGGACATAGTTATTGATTTATACCTGACTGTTCACACACTGTCTTCGTATCAATGGGTGCAAGCTGTCATAATCCGTAAGAAAATTAAATGTCTCGATTCTGTTGCAGATCATGGCCATCACTTTGTCACACGACATGAAGACCTCTTCATGCTTGCTAGCTCTCCTTGCTGGCCTCTTTTGGAGCTTTCGATTCAATTTTTCTTCAATCGATGGTGGAGGTTTGGTAGGGATAGGGTTAGGGTAATTACCCACCCCCAGCCCCCCTGCCTATGGTTCATTCTGCTCATTGTTGCTCGGAATTCTACTCTGCAAGACAGTAAAGCTTATGCGTCTCCTTCTTGACCATTCTTCCTTAAATTTGGAATTTCGCTGATGGATAAACTCCTTCCTCGCTTGCCAACAAGAGAGGTAAACCATCTCGTTTGGTTCAATGTATTTCATCCATTGCTACTAGTGTTTAAATCTCTGTTTTCGGTTCTGGATTGGTTTAATTCCCAGCATTTCTTCTTTTGTTCCAAGGTTTGCAATTTGGGTTTCCGAAACCATATGGCTTCTAGTTTCCTTATTCCCATTCCAGGAATGCTCGAATTCTATGGTTGGATATTGGATTTGGGTATTTTCTTACCTCGGTTGCTCGTCGACCTTCTCGGCTGTAAGTTAAGGGTTTTATTTGTCTTTTTTTTGTTTCACAGTTTCATTATTTTCAGGGTATAACTCCTACATGCAGGTTCGGGAAAATCTGAATAGTCAAGCTTCGGCCTTCCTTGGAATCCTATCCCGACTTGGCACTGGTACAAAATCTCATGCTCGAGTTTAGTTAATTTCTACACCACGGTATTTACCCTGTAGCATCTACTCAGTAGATTTTTCCCTTGCTCTTTGTATTGCAGGTAGGATTTTGGGTTCAATGAAATGGTTGCAGGGCAACTGAGATGTTTAATTTCGTTTAAAATCTGTAATAATAGTCTAAATTTTTCCAAAGGGTTTCACCCCTTTCGCTTTGAATATACAATTGTCAGTTTTTGAGATGGTTAAATAGGAGCTATAGACTTTGGGTCCAAATGTTAATTCTGGCCAAAGCCTCTCTTTTTTTGGACTGTGCTTTGAATCATTTAACTTATATCTCTTACTCAATAACAAATTCGCCAAAACAGTTTTATTTATGGTAATTTAGGAGTTGCCTAATTTTATTTAAGAAAAGGAAAACTTATGACAGACTCCCTAAGATCTTTCTCTGTTTGAAGTACATATTGTCTTTTTATGTATTATTGATTCTTGATGTGGTATAATCCTTACTTCTGTTATTATGCCTTGACTTCCCTTCCACAGTTCCAAGGTGGGTAGGTGACAGAGGGATCGAAATCCGGACCCTCCCTCTAGGTCAGGGTTCTAAACCCTCATTCAAATGATTAACCCATTCCAGGTAATAAGACAACATAATTTGTCAGCATCTTCTCATTTTCCTTCAAAAGATAATTAGGATTTTGGGTCTCGCTGACAGCTGGTTTATTCTGCAGTTATGAGTATTCAAAGTTAAGGAACTTGTTAGTCATCAGTAATTTTTTCTATTTGTAGATGAATAAATACTTGTCCTAGATTTCTAAAAACAAGATTCATGAATATTGTGAGTTTTAGAAATCTCATCGCTTTCATTATCCTTAAGATAAAATTTTCACTATTTCACTATTCTATCATGTCATGGTCAACTCACCATTCCTAGAAGACCCCTCATGGGCTCATGACACTCATCTTTGTCCTGTTTTCCACCCATAACCTCAGCACTATGTTTTTCCTTTTCCTAAACCCTCCACTTTCCATCTAAGATTTCCAAACAGCCTACCCTTTCCCATGTTCATCAAATGCCTCAAGCATTGATGGTCTCAAAACTATCTCTGTAGGCTCTTTAGATAAATCAAGTACATTGGATTTAGGATGTTCAATACATCAATTTGTCAAAAACTCTGTTTTTCACACTTGAAGACCCCAAGCCAAGCTTTCAGTAAAATACCAAGTCAAAGAGCCTTCCACTAGGTCACTAGGGTTCCATAGGTTGTAGGGTTATTTTTGGTGTTCTAAATCACTGTTATCCATGTGCTAGAAGCTGAATCAAATGTAAAAGAAGGTCATTTCTTGTTTGTCCAGGATAAATCAGAAAAGCCTCCAAGGAATACCTCCTTATCAAGTTCAAATTCTGCAAAGGACAATTGTTCATTTTTGACATTTCTGTAGGAGTGTCAAGGTGATTATCAGCAGGAAAATTGGTAAGGTAAGAGGCCTACTCCTCATCAGTGATATACACAAGTAAATGGAAGAGGAAGCATCCTATGTTCAAGAAAAATCAGGTTTTCCCAAGACTGATTAGGCTAACAGTGTACTAAGCGAGATACAATGCAACAAATCACATGGATAGAAGCACACCAGTACAACCAAACATGAATTGAAGATTTTTAGAAATTATAAATGAAGAAGGGAAAAAGGTGAGGTGAACTGAACAAAAATGAGTGAACTTGAAAGGGCTATAGAGAACTTAGAAGACAACACTAATGATTCTTCTCAAACAGCCCAAAAGCCTAAGGTTTTGGAAATATAGTCAAGGGAGATGAAGTGAAGATGATAGGCCCCCATGATGACAACAGATAGAAGGTTTGAAGGGATTGTGTAAGTGACTTCTAGGGTTTTCCAAGGTAAAGTATCTCACTGCCATAAAGGGAAATAATTAAAATAGTATCGAAAATAGGAAGTTCAAACCTTCATTTTCAGTCATTTGCACTCAATGATCAAAGGAGTGAAAACATAAGCTTAAAGCTCCAAGATGGAAGACCAAACTAATCATAAGGTTGTTGTTGTATAATTGAATGTGTCAAACTCCAAAAACATCAGATAGGGCTGGAATCATTCTATGATGGCAGCTGCAAATCAGAAGTGGTCAAAGATGAATTTTGCATACCTAAGGATCAATGAGAAAGAAGAAACCATGTTTCAAGTCACCCACACTCATATTTGTTAAAAGGGGTAAGAAACTTGATTACAACTTCACAATACAAATAAAAAGGAGTTTTGACAGTGATGCTATAAAAAATCCCTCAATAGGTTTCAAAACAGAGGGGAAAGGCAGTTTTAGTGTTTTGACATGACAAAATGGGTAAAACAGGTCCTCAGGCTTAAAGGGATTTTTTTTTTTTTCCATGTCTCTAGCAAGCTAGCACCAAAAAGGGAAAAAAGCCACTTAGAGGTTTTTAAGTCACCTACAGTAAAAGACAAAGAAAAATCAGTAAAAGTGACAAGAGACTAAAAAACATTAGGAAGTGGGTTACAAGGGATAAATTTGTTTTCCTAAGAATATAAAAGAGAATTTTGTTTATCACTCAGTTCATTTGTCACTTGAAAAAAGAGTAAGGAGCATTCAAGAAGAAATTTCTGAGTTTCAGTCTAAATTCTGGGCAAGGTTACTTGGCACTACGCTTTGGTGCAGGCACTGCACTTACAGCACCCGGCTCTGCGCTTAGGGGAGTTTTGGTAGTGTAAAAATAAATTGTGCTACGCTTATAAGGGAACGTGTTACAAGTATAGGTGGGCACTACCCGTAGGCCCAGACTTGCCCGATAGGCCCAGATTTTGCCTAGAGCTTCACTCAGGGAGGACCCGACAGGCCTGCACGTGGGCACCGTTGCACTTAGGAGACCCGACAAGCTTGCACGCTGGCAGCGCTGCGCCCAGGAAGGCCCGACAAGCCTAGAAACTCGTGTAGCACTGTGCTTAGGAGACCGAAAAGCCTGCATGCAGGCAGGCACTATGCCTAGGACAAAGACCCTCTTTCACTTTCAAAATTGCCAAAAAAATTCACAAGGGAGCACCTCTAAGCTGTATCCAAGGACCTGTAAAGAAGTAAAAATTTGGTAGGTGGATGCTTATCCTTATCCTCCAAGTGGTTTTGATGATTTTATGCTTAAGGAAATTTACTAAAACCTGGTGACTATAAAACTCTAAGTCCTCTTGGAAAACACTCTGTTTTGACCTCCAAGCAAGAAATTATCAGTCAAGGAGGGTGTGAAGTAGGGTAACTGCAGTGATTTCAAGATAACCATTTATCAAAGCTCAAAGGAAATCAATCATAAAACCCACACCTCCATCATGCTCACTTTCAAGAACTGCCTTTCACTATCATTTCTTTTCACTCCTCCTATCAAGTTTTACAAGCAGGCCTAGTGTTGTTTGAAGGCTGCACTAATTACCATGTCAGGAGAAGAAGGGAGTGTGGACAGTGAAGGAGGCCAAGTGCCTATGAGGCAAAAGCACAAGGGTGGGAAGGTTAACAGATTTGAACCCCAAGACACTGTGGATATTACTACCTCACCCATGATTCTCACATGCTTTTAGAATGTAGGGTGTTTCTAGTTTTGTGAAAGGGTCAAACAAGTACAAAATCACCCAGAGCTCACAAGGTTATTTATTCTTAACCTACATAACAAACAGTGAAGCATGGAAAGGGCGACCTTTGAACTCTCATCATATACCATTGCTCATGCTACTGGACTTCTTGATGTTGGTGAAAAGTGGTTCAAGAGAGAAAAACTGGACATGAGTTGCTATGAGCCTTTTCTCAAGCCTAGGTACAAAGAAAGTTGCAAAAATATTTTCCCTTTCTCACACTTGTTGGAGAGGTATGCAACTTTAATGAAGGTCATCATGAAATATTTTACCTATGAGGGGAGATACTCCAGGCTCTACTCCTACCATATCAGATTACTCATGCATTTCACTAGGGTCAAAATGCTTCATTTTCCCTATTACTTATATAGGAGTATTGACAAGATGTCTTCTGTTGTCCGAAGGAGGATTTACTCCTAGAAAATGCAGAGTTTGTTCCACCACTCCTTGATCAATATGGTGGTACTACATCAGTTGGAGCAAAAAGGCATACCTTGGGAGGTATTCATAGCTTATGAAATATTCACAAGCCCACAGCCTCATCATCAACTTAGTTTACCCTCATCATCTCAACCTCCTCCCTCCACTCCTCCATCACCTCCTACAGATCATGCCTCATCATCTACACAAGTAGCCTCTCCTCAATAAAACCTCCCTTCCTCACCTTCTCCTGATGCATCAAATCAAGAAGGAAGTGGCAATGAACAAGCAAGTGACCATGAGGGTGAGGGTGACAATGAATCAGACCAAAATGAAGATGAGGGTGATGATGAGTCAAGCCAAAAATAAGTTGAAAACATGGAAACATAGGTAGAGGATAACAATGAAGAAAATGAGAAAGCTGATAGTGGAAATGAATTGAGCAGTGATCAAGAAGAGGTCAGCAATGAAGTAGAAGACATGGAGGTGGATAATGATCAAGATGATGCAAGTGACAAAGAAACAGAGGATGATCCTCAAGGCAACAGTGAGACTAAGAGCCCTAATGACAGTCAAAACTGTGAAGCTCCTACTCATGATAGAGATGAGGGAAAAGATGAAGAGAGTAGCCCAAATGAAGATGAGAACAGTGAATAAAATGAAGAGGCTGAAGACATTAGTGACACCAATCAAGCCAATATCCATGATGAACAGGACAGAAAGGGAGAAGACATTCATGACAGTCATGACAATCATGAAAATAATGAAGGAAATGAAGAGACTGATAATAAATATGAAGATCACATCAATGATGAGGCAAGCATCTTCAATGATGAAACAAAATGACAGTGCAGAAATCAGTGAAGAGGTTGAAAGTGATGCTGATGTTGAAGTAAGAGAGGTAAGCAGCAATCAAGGTGATGAAGAGGAAGACATAGAAACAAATGATGGCAACCATGATCAAGACACCTAAATGATCACCATCAAACCTCTTCCATTGACATATCAAAGAGGACAAAGGCTTGTGTTTTCTGCCTCTAAAATGCAAGGGACCATGCCATCTACCTCAGCGCAGAAGCTTGACAAAGGAAAACAAAAGGTAAAGGAAGAAGAAGAAGATCAGCATGAGTTTGAAATCATTCAAATTAATAGTGATGAGGAGAATGAATCAAGGATCTCAAACTTGCTCATCCAGAACAAAATTCTCTAATTGAAGACCTCCAAGCAAATCTGAATAGGGCCAAGAGTGTGAATGATACCCTTGAGATGGAGAATAAACAGCTAGGAGCACAAATTGCCATTTATGAGGCTAGAGCCATCAGGGCCCGGAAAGAAGCTCAAAGGGAACAGGTAAAGCGAGAGGAATTCATGGGCACTTATGAGGAAAGTGAGGATGAAGAGGAGTAGTCTAGGAGGAGACCAAGGACCATGGGTTTAAAGAAGGCATTGGAAAAACAAAGAGAACTAGAATCAACCTTAGTAGAGCAGCTCCCTCTAGATGAGTTGTTGGCCATGGAGATAGCACGTGATCGGGAGCCTTGGCTAGAAAGAGCCAACATACACTTGGAGGCTAAATTGGAGAAAGCCAATAAGGATCTTGATCTCAAAAGGAAGATGACCAAGCATTATGCCCGGAGAAACCAAGTTGCAAGGGCTAAACTCAAAATGGCTCATGCCAAGATAAAATAACTCAAAGAGGTAAAATACCAAGAAAACCTTGGAATATTGGCTCAAGCTTCTCTACAGGCCTTTGAAACCTCATGAAGAAGACATCCACCAAATTTGGGGAATATTGACAAATTTTGGTTTTTTGCAACTTTTGAGGCCTCTATGCGCAGCACCCCTAGCGCTATGATTTCATCTTAGGCATCCTTAGGAGGAAGACTCAACATTTTTGGAATCCTTGGCTCAATTATAGTATTCTCACCAAATTTCAGAGCATTTGGAGCATTTTTGAGCCCTCAAAAGGCCAAAAAACACCTCATTTTTCACCTTTCTGCCTCATTTATAGACCTGGCACTATGCCTATAGAAGTTTTGGAAATTGTGCCTTTTGGAAAAGTTAATAGAGCTCAATTAGAAAACGAAGGGTATATTTTGAAATTATACTCAGCAGGCTTTCCAACGGGCCATCACGGAGCCAATTCTGAGATTGGGAAGGTCATCAAAACTTGTTGCAAGTGGACCCAGTTTTGCCCATACACGGCGCTATGCTTTTAGACCTCACTGTGCGTTTTTGGCAAAAAAAGTCAAAAAAAGACACTCATTGATGGAAAAATTATTTTTTATTATTTTTTAAGGTAAATCACTCCAAATTTAGGTGCTAGGAGTTATTTTTGCATTTATTTCATGAGATATTTTGTGCCTTGGGCCTTGCATGGTCTCTTAGGCATAAATGACATTTATGACTAGTTTTGACATTTTAAACCCTAGTTAGGGTTTTTTTCCCTCCTTTGCTAGATAAATAGAGAATGAGGGCTTGATTTTAAAGGGTTGGCATTTGATGACTCTTGAGAGCAATATATGGTTTTTTGGAGATTGAAGAAGAAATTGGTGTTGTGGAGTTTGTGAATGGCTTGTCTTGGTTGATGATGGAGAAGGCTTGCTTGAAGGATCCCTGAGCTTGGTAATGGTGAAGTGCTTCTATTCCGTTCATTTTTTCTTATGTATAATGTTGTTTCATCCTTCTATATTTTAGTAGGACAAAGGTTTTAGACTAAGAAATGTTTTTCAAAGGCACCTTAGCTCTGTTTGTTCTTCATTGCCTCTATGTTTTCCTCTGCTAGGTCATTTTAGAGAATTATTAATTTCTCTCTAGACCCACCTAAGCTTGTTTATCTCATGAATGGTTCAATACATTAGGTATCAAATATTTTTATGGTTATCCCTGATTTTTTGATGTCACTAAAACATGGTTCTTGAGATTTATCTTTAAAGTACCACTAATTAGGTTTCCCAAAGAGGCTATGTTTCAATCATACCCTTTGTCCATGCTTGAATAGTTGTTTTGGAGATATTTTTGGCTATGATCAATGATGTTTAGGAGTTCCCTCTTCTTTGATTAAAGTTATATGTTGATCTTGAATGTTTTCTAACCTTGAAGGTGAAATCACTAGAAGTTAAATGAGTTTCTCGCCTTCTATATTCCATTGGATTGTTTATCTGAAATGCTTATTTTCTTGAGTTGAATCAAAGAGTTATTGGTGTGCCCTGTCTATTGATTACTTCTTTATGCTAAATAGTGTTGAAGTCCCTTCTTGTTTAAGTATATGACAAAGGATTCTTAATTTCCCTTTGCCCTACTTTGATTCACAAACTTGATGTTCATTTCATTTCACACAAACCTTGAAAATCCATCTGACCATGCTAGATTTGCCCTGTGATGTACCCTGATTCATTATTGAAATTTCCATGACTTTTATTGACTCCATAGCCCAATTACTTTAATATTTCCTCACTCCATCTATTCTATTTGATCATCTACCCAACCAAAACAAAAAAACAAACCCTAAACTTAACAACTAGCATAAAATCAAACCCTAAAAGCAAACAAGTACACATCCTTTGCACAAAATAGAGAGAGCCCTCTCTGAGTCTAGGAAGGCTAGGTCCTAAGACTCCAAATACTGGTCTGATGTTACCCTGTGCATTTTATCTCACCAATCTAACAAATCATGGGACACTAACATAATGGTGATCACGGTGGGACCTTCTGAGTTAGTGAAAATCTAAGTACTCCTTAGGACTTCAGAAACCCTTATCAAATCATAGCCAAGAGTAGAATCTGACTGTTTCACCATCCTAGTAAAATGATGACTCAACTGGAGGACACTCATAGAAACCTTATGGATACATAAAAGAACTCAGAAAACCCCAAAACCTCCCTAGATTGGTTTTTTGTCAGTTATTGGTGGTAGACCATAAACACATATCCTTAAAACAAAAAAAAACATCCACCTGGTGATTCCACAAACCTCCATTAGGCCTTCTAACTTTACTAGTGTTCATAGACTTCCTTAGGATTGTGTCAAATCAGCCCTGAAAAGTCTAGAGGCCTAGTCACACACTGTGTGAGTTTAGCAAACACCAAGAGAGGAAAATAGTCATAAAAATTCAACCTCTCTATAACTTGGGTTTGAAATTTGGCTTCACAAAGAATCAGTACCATATCTCATCCAGACTCAAACCCTCCCACCATAGTTGATGATCCAGAAAATATTTTGTGGAAAACTTCTAAAACTGAAAAATACACTACTATTAGGACCATTCATAGAGAAAGCTCTGTCCCTGAACATCTTACAACCTTGCAAGACCCCCAGTTTGACTTGCACCATACAAGAAACCTTTTAAGAACCAAGTCACAAAGTGGGATTGACTAGACTGATCTTGAGCCCATAGATTTACAACAGAGTTCTAGTAGAGAAGCCTCTCCTTCCACTCCTCCCAACTTTCGTCTTCTTCATCACTTTGACTCTTTTCATCCCAAGTCTACTCAAAATCAATTTTTTAGTCCAAGTACCTCTACCACCCCCATCGACACATCCACTGTTCAAACCACTCCACTTCATCCCCCACCTCTCACAAACCCTCCCCTTGTAAATCCTCGTTGGATCCCATTCCCTCCCATCATGGCAGAATGGTGTGCCCCCTGGAACTGCCACAACCTTTGTTACCTTTGCCAAAAAATTACCAGTCCAAGATCCCTCACTTTACCAGAGATGAATCCACCACTTCCCAACAACATGTAGATAGGATAAATGATGCCTCTGATTACATGGAATTAGAAGAGGAAACTATTAAAATGAGGATCTTTGCACAAAGCTTAGGAGGAGAAGCCAAAAAATGGTTCAAAATCTCGACTCTTAACAACATACATGATCTCCCTTCCCTTTACCAGGCATTTATAAACAAGTGGGAAATTAAGAAAAACCCTCTCCAAATCCTCTCAGAATATAATAACCTTAAGATAAATGTCGGGGAAAGTGTCCAAGACTATTGTACCAGGTTCAATAGTGTTTACAATGCCCTCCTACCAAACATGAAACCCCCACAAGGCTTAGCTTTATCAAAATTTCCGGAAGGTTTGGATCGAGACATGGCCTATCAATTAAGAGAGAGAGAGATCCCCTAAAGTTTAGAAGACATGCAAAGAGGAGTTGTGAGTGTAGAGGCCAACCTAATTGAAAAAAGGGCTAGGATGAGGTCAGAAAAGAGAGTCACCTACAAATATGAAACTATGGCCCCCACCTCCTCATCTAATGCCAAGATTGAAAATTTAGTGAGGGTAATGGAAAGAATGATGGAAAGGATAAACTTGAGTGAAAGAACACCTCCTAGGGAAAACCAATAAAATCCCCAAAACAGGAATAGGAATCCAAACTTCAGAAGAGACCCTCCCCAAAACAGACCAAGATACAATGACCAACAGATCAGGCCCCCTTTCCAATACAATTATGTAGATGAAGAGGGAAGAGAGTCTGAAGAACCTGGAGAAAACCATGTAAAAGTGATAGGTTCTGACAAAGAGGGTGATGTTTTTCTCACTAAAGAAGAACAAGGTTTCTTTTCCTCAGATCAAACTGAAACAAACTATGAGGATTCTGAAGACTATCAATTAGGATTTGAAAATTCCATAATGAAATTCCATAGGCAATATGACCTTAGGAGCAAAAAGAACTAAGAAATATCCAAGAAAAACAAAGTAGACACTGATGTTAGGAAGAAACCTGAAAATACTCCTAAGAGGACAACAGACAGTACCAACACCATGGATAAGAAAACTAATCCAAACAGAGACAAAACTAGCCAACCAAGTGGTGACACAAGCTGCCCTAGTGCCTCTACTGGTGGCCCTCAGAAAACTCTTTTGTCCAAAATAACAAATCAAAATCAGCAAACTAAACTTGTGGAAAAAATTATGGTTAATTAAACTGATGTAAATATGCCTAAAACACAAGTGCCTTTCAGTTTTGAGGGAGAGATTGCTAAAATCAAGATAACCATGCCTCTCACTGAACTAATAACCCAAGATATGTATAGGTCCAAAGTTCTGAAGCTTTTGAACATGGGAAATGATACCGATACTCTAAACTTGATAGATGACAAACCATAGCTGTTGTTTGGACCTGAAGTAGAAGGAAAATACCAAGAAGGAGCTATTTCCTCTTTATATGTTAGCCTAAATATACATGACAAAATCTTACATAATGCCATGCTAGACTCTGGTGCCTCTCATAACCTCATGCCAAAGGTAGTAATGGAGAGATTAGGCCTAGAAATAACCAAACCTTACAAAGACCTGTATTCTTTTGATTCAAGCAGATTCAAGTGTTTGGGTCTAGTCAAGGATTTATGTGTCAATCTGGCACAAATCCATGCTAAGTGCCTAGTCATGGACATAACAGTAGCTAACATTGCCCCCAAGTATGGCATGATTTTATCCAAATCATAGGGAGCCAAGCTTTAGGGGAACCTCCAACTTGATATGTCATATGATACCATCCCTGTTTTTAACCAAACAAGGAGATTGTACCGGGAATCACACATGAAGTTTATGGTTAACAGCCAAGAAAGACCAAACAACACACCTATTTATTCCATCCATTCAGATATTGACTCATTTATTTTATGTAATGAAGAATACATTGATGAAAAGTCAAATTAAGTTGAGACATATCCGGACATACCTCAACATTCAAACCAACCACTGCATGAAGAACTCAACAACCAAAAATCTAACATCCTGGAACAACAACATGATGGCAAGGCTGAACTTAATTTTCTCCAAACTGAAAATAAAATTGCAAAACCAAAACCAAGCTTAGAATCTGAACAAGGTTGCTCGAATGAAGAACAAACATAAAAAATAGAACCATTCCCTTTTGCCAATGTAAAAATGCTGGAATACTTTCATATAGCAGATTTTTTGAGGAACCTGGATCAAAAGAAACTTAAGGTATTGCAATACAAAGACAACTCATCACCAAAAGGTTTTGTCAATTTCGAAGAATTGTTGAATTCCAAAAATGTTATTAAGGATCCTAAAGTGGTATCTGTAGAGATTGATATAGAGGAATACAATGTAGGCAGCCTAGAAAAACCCAAAATGATTAAGTTATCCAAAACTTTGCCACCTCACATAAAACAAAAATACATAAGGTTGTGCAAAGAGTTTTAGGATGCTTTTTTACATGATGATGAAGGTTTAAAGCCTTGTGACACAAACATTATTCAAAGAAGGTTTCCTTTCAAAAGAGACTAGGAACCTTTTGAGCAAATTGTGTCAGTAAGAAAGAAAGCAAAGGGAAACAGGTTGTGTATAGACTTTAGGTACCTAGACAAAACCTCCTTGAAGGACAAATGCCCTTTTCCTAAGACAAATCATACACTACAAAGGGTAGGAGATTATAACAAGATGCCATTGCTTGGTATTGTTTGAGGTTATAATCAGGTGATAACACTTCCAATTAATCAGCATAAAGCCACTTTCAAAACACCTTGGGGCACCTACATGTTTGACCAAATGCCTCCTGGGTTAAGAAGTGCGGAAGCTACTTTCCAAAGGGCCATGGCTCCTGTTTTAAGTTACTTCACTATGATATACATTGATGACATCATTATCTATTTTAAAAATAATGAAGAATACCTTTTTCACCTAAGAAGGATCTTTAACAAAAGCAAAGTTTGGAAGCAAGACTCAAGGAAAAAATGCAAAGGAGAACATGGCCTGTTTGAAATTTTTTGGAAAAATCCTTACACCATGCACTCAAATGGAGGTAACAATGTTTTTTGTTTACAAGAGCTGAATGGAGAAGAGTTATTTGGAGATGCTGTCAAGGGAAGGATTCTCAAGCACTATTTTTTTCAAGAGTCCTATTTTGAAACCTTCATTCATTGTACATAACATTGCATGAAGAGAGATCATAAAAAAAAAAAAACACAAAAAACAAAGAAAGAAGGAAAAAGAGGGTAGATTTGAAGAAGAGGTACAACCCCATACCCAAAAAATATTACTACTGAAAGTGTGCAAGTCTAAATGCCACTACTTGTTAAAAAAAGAAACTCTTGTTCAGTCATTTAGCCTAATCATCACTGAACATGTTTTGAATTTCTACTAATAGGTTAGTGAAAGAATGCTTGTCAAATCATTTAAGCTTGACTTGTTGACAAGAATATATTAGGAAGAAAATATGATAGTTCTCAATGCTCAAATCTCAACCAAAGAGAAAGATAGGGATGACTAACAAATGATGAAACACAACCCTCATACTTTCTAGTTTTGTTTGTACAAAAATAATTTCTGTGTGCAGCTTGTCCTAATGCCACAGCCCATGGTAAATTAGATAGCTTAGTCCTAGTTTAAATCATGTTTTCAATTTCATGTGAGTAGATTAGAGAATGAAGCCTGTCAAACAGCTTAATATTGACAGATGAATAGTTTAGGTAGAGAATAAAAGAGTTCACTAGCATAATCTGAACTCTTGTAAGTAATAAGGGTACAAATAGATAGATTGTTTTGATTTCAAAGGAAAAATAATGTCAAGGGTTTTCTAGTCCAAGTGCACCCACAAGAAGAAAAAATGATAGGCAAAGGTATGATGGGTAGGTAGAGATGAGTTTAAAGAAAACATGTCCTTAAAATTTTTAGATCATAGCTTCAAGAAAAAACATCAGCAAATGAAAGAAGAAAAATCTGCCCAATGGATGAGGCACTGGTCTTCATAAACTTAGAGATTTGATAGCTGAAGTTCTGGACACCTCCGGAAAAGGAGCTGCCCTCCCCAAGTGGAGCCACTGTTATTCATCAGTAATTTTTGCTATTTGTATATGACTAAATACTTGTCCTAGATTTCTAAAACCAAGATTCATGAATATTGTGAGTTTTAGAAATCTCACTGCTTTCATTATCCTTAATATAATTTTTTCACTATTTCACTATTCTATCATGTCATGGTCAACTCACCACTCCTAGAAGACCCCTCATGGGCTCATGAAACTCATATTTTCCCTATTTTCCACCCATAACCTCAACACTCTATTTTGTCTTTGCCTAAACCCTCCATTTTCCATCTAAGATTGCCAAATAGCCTACCCTTTCCCATGTTCATCAAATGCCTCAAGCTTTGATGGTCTCAAAACTATCTCTGTAGGCTCTTTAGATAAATCAAGTACATTGGATTTAGGATTTTCAATACATCAATTTGTCAAAAACTCTATTTTCACACTTGAAGACCCCAAGCCAAGCTTTCAGTCAAAGACCAAGTCAAATAGCCTTCAACACTAGGTCACTAGGGTTCCATAGGTTGTAGGGTTATCTTTGGTGTTCTAAATCACCATTTTCCATGTGCTAGAAGCTGAATCAAATGTGAACGAAGGTCAGCACTTGTTTATCCAAGATAAATCATAAAATCCTCCAAGGAAGACCTCCTTATCAAGTTCAAATTCTGCAAAGGACAGCTGTTCATTTTTTACATTTCTGTAGGAGTGTCAAGGTGATTATCAGTAGGAAAATTGGTAAGGAAAGAGGCCTACTCCTCATTAGAGATATACACAAGTAAATGGAAGAGGAAGTAGCCTAAGTTCAAGAAAAATCAGGGTTTCCTAAGAATGATTGGGCTAGTAGTGTGCCAAGCAAGATGCAATGTAGCAAATCACATGGATAGAAGCACACTAGTACAACCAAGCATGAATTGAAGATTTTTAGAAATTATAAATGAAGAAGGGAAAAATGTGAGGTGAACTGAACAAAAATGAATGAACTTGAAAGGGCTATAGAGAACTTAGAAGAAAACACTAATGATTCTTCTCAAACAACCCATAAGCCTAAGGTTTTGGAAATATAATCAAGGGAGATGAAGTGAAGATGATAGGCCCCCATGATGACAAAAAACAAAAGGTTTGAAGGGACTGTGTAAGTGACTTATAGTGTTTGACAAGGTAAAGTATCTCACTGCTTTAAAGGGAAAGAATTCAAAGAGTATCAGTAACAAGAAGGTCAAGCCTTCATTTTCAGTCATCTGCACTCAATGATCAAAGGAGTGAAAACATAAGCTTAAAGATCCAAGATGGAAGACCAAAATGATCATAAGGTTGATGTTGTATAACTGAATGTGTCAAACTCCAAAAACATCAGACAGGGCTGGAATCATTCTATTATGGCACTTGCAAATCAGAAGTGGCCAAAGATGAATTTTTCATACCCAAGGATCAATGAGAAAGAAGAAACCATGTTTCAAGTTACCCACACTCATAAATGTTAAAAGGGGTAAGAAACTTGATTACAACTTGACAATACAAATAAAAGGGAGTTTGACAATGATGCTATAAAAAATCCCTCAATATGTTTCAAAACAGAGGGGAAAGGCAGTTTTAGGGTTTTGATATGACAGTATGGGTAAAATAGTTCCTCAGGCTAAAAGGGATTTTTTTTTTCATGTCTCCAGCAAGCTGCCACCAAAAAGGGAAAAATCCCACTTAGAGATTTTTAAGTCACCTATAGTAAAAGACAAAGAAAAATCAGCAAAAGTGACAAGAGACTAAAAAACATTAGGAAGTGGGTTAAAAGGGATAAAATTGTTTTCCTAAGACTATAAAAGAGCATTTTTTTATCACTCAGTTAATTTGTCACTTGCAAAAAGCGTAAGGAGCCTTCAAGAAGAAATTTCTGGGTTTCAGTCTAAATTCTAGGCAAGGTTACTTGACTCTATGCTTTGGTGTAGGCGCTGCGCTTAGGGGAGTTTTTTCAATGTAAAAATACACTGTGCCATGCTTACAAGGGAGCACGATGCGCATACAATCGGGCGCTACCCGCAGGCCCAGAATTGCCTGACAAGCCCAGATTTTTCCCAGCGCTACGCTCAGGGAGGACCCAACAAGTCTACATACAGGCAGCGCTGTGCTTAGGAGACCTGACAAGCTTACACGAAGGAAACAGTGTGCCCAGGAAGGCTCGATATGCCCATAAAATCATGCATCGCTGCGCTTACGAGACCGACACGCTTGCACACAGACAGGTGCTACGCCTAGGCCAGAGACCCTCTTTCACTTGCAAAATTTCCAAAAACATTCATAAGGGAGCACCTCCAAGATGCATCCAAGGACCTAAAAAGAAGTCAAAATTTGGTAGGTGGTCGCTTATCCTTATCCTCGAAGTGGTTTTGATGATTTTATGCTTAAGGAAATTGACTAAAACCTGGTGACTAGAAAACCCTAAGTCATCTTGGAAAACACTCTATTTTGACCTCAAAGCAAGAAATTATCTGTCAAGGAGGGTGTGAAGTAGGTTAACTACAGTGATTTCCAGATAACCCTTCACCAAAGCTCAAAGGAAATTAGTCATAAAACCCACACCTCTATCACACTCACTTTCAAGAACTTCCTTTCACCATCATTTCTTTTTACTCCTCCTATCAAGTTTTACAGGAAAACCTAGTGTTGTTTGAAGGCTGCACTAATCACCATGTCAGGAGAAGAAGGGAGTGTGGACAGTGAAGGAGGCCAAGTGCTGATTGGGTGTGGAGCCTGATTATCTTGTTTATTTTGTATCACAACATTGGACCCCTGTACCGTAATTAAACGCTGCCTGGGGGGTCCAGGGGGGGTAAGGTTCTTGTAAAACAACAAAATGGAAGCCAATGGCTATTAAAGGAGGTAAGGCATGTTCCAGATCTGAAGAAAAATCTGATTTCAACAGGGCAGTTAGGCAGTGAATGTTGTGTGACAACTTTCACAGATAAAACTTGGAAGGTCACCAAAGGAGCGTTGGTAATAGAAAAAGGCGAAAAGGTTGGTACATTGTATTTATCCAATGGTATTTCTAACTTTGTTAATACTTTAACTTCCAAAGGAGTAGATGCATCATTATGGCATCATAGGCTCGGACACATGAGTGAGAAGGGGATGAATATTCTTCACTCAAGAAATTTGTTGCTGGGTTTGAAGAATGTTGATTTGGATTTCTCTGAGAATTGCATTTATGGAAAACAGAAGAGAGTCAAATTTCTCAGAGTTGGGAAAGAAAAGAAGTGCGAAAAATTAGATCTTGTGCATACAGATGTATGGGGACCTGCTAAGGTTTCATCTCTTGGTGGCTCTCGTTATTATGTTACTTTTATTGATGATGCAACTAGAAAAACTTGGATTTATTGTATTCAGAATAAATCTGATGTATTTGATACTTTCAAGAAATGGAAAGCTTTGGTTGAGATTGAGACAGGAAAGAAGTTGAGGTGTCTCAGATCAGACAATGGAGGTGAATATTGTAGCAAAGAGTTTGATAGGTACTTTTCAGAGCATGGAATTTACAGAGAGAAGACAGTTCCAAGAACACCAAATGAAAATGGTGTGTCAGAAAGGATGAACAGAACAATCATAGAGCGTGCAAGGTGCATGAGATTGCATGCAGGATTGCCTTTACAATTTTGGGCAGATGCTGTAGATACTGCTATTTAGCTAACAAACAGAGGGCCTTCAAGTTCCTTGGATGGTGGTATTCCAGAGGAAGCATGGACAGGTAAAAAGGTAAACTACTCTTTTTTAAAGCCTTTTTGTTGTGAGGCCTTTATCCATATTAATAAAGAAAATAGAACAAAGCTTGAGAAAAAATCAAAGAAATGTACCTTTATTGGATATGGTGTTAATGATTTTGGTTATCGCTTATATGATTATGAAAATCAAAAAATCATTAGGAGCAGAGATGTAATGTTCAATGAAAAGGTATTGTATTAGAATCAGTAGTAGGAAAAAAAAAAAAAAAAAAAACACACAGTTCTTGATGAGATCACAGAAAAGGTAAAGGTGCCTGAAAATAATAATAATCAAGAGCCACAACAACAACAACCACCACAACAGCAACAGGAACCTCAAACACCTGAAAATGGTGTTAGAAGATCTACAAGGATAAGTAGACCCCCTGAACGATACTCTCCATTATATTATTTATTGTTGACTGATTCTGGTGAACCTGGATGTTATGAAGAAGCAATGCAGGTTGAAAGCACAAAGAAGTGGGAGCTAGACATGGAAGAAGAGATGGACTCCTTAATGCATAACCAGACTTGGGACTTAGTCAGGTTGCCTACAGGTAAAACTACATTGCAGAATAAATGGGTTTACAAGCTGAAGGAAGAAGATGGAGGAAAACAAAGGTACAAAGCCACCTAGGGTGGAAGGGTTTGCAATGCACAGTGGCATTGATTTTGATGAAATATTTTCTCCTATTGTTAAGATGACTTCAATCATAACTATTTTAAGTCTTGTAGAAACGGAAGATTTACATCTTGAACAGTTAGATGTAAAGACAACATTTCTCCATGGATATTTGGAGGAAGAGATCTATATGCAGCAACCAGAAGGATATGAGGTAAAAGGGAAAGAAAAATTAGTGTGCAAGTTAAAGAAGAGATTGCATGGATTAAAACAGGCTCCAAGGCAGTGGTATCTAAAATTTGAATGGTTTATGTTTGAACAAGGTTATACTAAATGTCACTCTGATCATTGTGTTTATCTGAAAAGGAAAAATCATGGCAGGTATATTATATTGTTATTGTATGTAGATGACATGCTTGTTGCAGGGTCTAACATGCAGGAAATAAATGTGCTCAAAAGAAAATTGGGAAATTCATTTGCAATGAAGGATTTGGGACCTGCAAAACAAATCCTTGGTATGAGAATAACTAGAGATAGGAAAAATCACAAAATAACATTGTCTCAGAATGAGTACATACAAAAGCTATTGAAAAGATTTAATATGGAGAATGCAAAACCAGTTAGTACACCTTTTTCTAGCCATTTCAAACTTAGTAAGGAGATGTGCCCCAAGACCCACGAAGAAATGGACTATATGTCTAAAGTTCCATATGCATCAGTAGTTGGAAGCTTAATGTATGCAATGGTCTACACAAGGCCTGATATTGCACATGCAATGGGCATTGTAAGCAGGTACATGAGAAATCTAGGAAAAGAACATTGGATGGCGGTAAAATGGATTCTCAGATATTTGAGAGGTACCACAAATCAAGAATTATGCTTTGGTAGTTCAAACATTGCTCTACAGGGATATGTTGATGCAGATATGGTAGCTGACAAAGATAACAGGAGGAGCACTACAGGATATGTATTTACTGTAGGTGGAACAACTGTCAGTTGGGTTTCAAAAATCCAAAGTGTTGTTGCACTTTCAACAACAGAAGCAGAGTATGTTGTTGCTACAGAGGCTAGTAAATAAATGATTTGGTTACAAAGGTTTATGGATGAATTGGGTACAAATCATGATATGGGCACGTTATACAGTGATAGCCAAAGTGCCATTCATCTTGCAAAGAACTCAACATTTCATTCCAGGACTAAACACATACAGCCCAAGTACCATTTCATACGGTCAATATTGGAAGATGGATAGTTAAAGTTCGAAAATATACACACTAGCCAGAATCCTGCAGATATGCTAACAAAATTTGTAACCAGGGAGAAACTGACATTATGCTCAGTTTCAATTGGTCTTCAATGATGACGATGAAGATGAGAAATGACCAGGTCCAAAGAGGAGTCATTTTCCAGCAAATGAAGCAGCGGTGGAGTTACTACAATCAGTCTCCAAGTGGGAGATTGTTGGGTGTGGAGCCTGATTATCTTGTTTATTTTGAATCACAGCATTGGACCCATGTACCTTAATGGGGCGGCAATGCCGCCCGTAATTAAACGCTGCCTGGGGGGTCCATGCGAGGTGGCTACGACTTTCTGGAGCCCCCCCTGGTGGGGGGTTTTTCGGCAGTGCCCCCGAAGCTAAAAAAAGATATAAAATTGCCTTGTAAAAGTATAGTAATTTCTAGTCAATCTGGGTTGTTCATTAGGCAGATGATCTGATGGTAGAAGTTATGTTTAGTTTATGGTTTTTTTCCCTAGAAGGCAACCCCTCGCTTGTATGAGGGTATTGTATTGTGGCTGTGGATTGTATGTGTATTCTCAGAGTGAGAAACAAATAGGGAGACTATGAGAGAGAACAGAGGATATTACAGCAGATCTGCTGTAGGTTGTGTCTATTCATTTTGCTGGATAATAGAAAGGAAGGACTGGCTATTCGGGGTTGACGTAGCCCAAACTGGGTGTACCACGTACAAAGCTAGACTTGTGGTGAAGGGGTTTGCACAGAAGAAAGGTATTGATTTTGATGAAATATTTTCTCCTATTGTTAAGATGACTTCAATCATAACTATTTTAAGTCTTGTAGAAACGGAAGATTTACATCTTGAACAGTTAGATGTAAAGACAACATTTCTCCATGGATATTTGGAGGAAGAGATCTATATGCAGCAACCAGAAGGATATGAGGTCAAAGGGAAAGAAAAATTAGTGTGCAAGTTAAAGAAGAGCTTGTATGGCTTAAAACAGGCTCCAAGGCAGTGGTATCTAAAATTTGACAAGTTTATGTCTGAACAAGGTTATACTAGATGTCACTCGGATCATTGTGTTTATCTAAAAAGGCAAAATGATGGCAGCTATATTATATTGTTATTGTATGTAGATGACATGCTTGTTGCAGGGTCTAACATGCAGGAAATAAATGTGCTTAAAAGAAAATTGGCAAATTCATTTGCAATGAAGGATTTGGGAGCTGCAAAACAAATCCTTGGTATGAGAATAACTAGAGATAGGAAAAATTGCAAATTAAAACTGTCTCAGAATGAGTACATACAAAAGGTGTTGAAAAGATTTAATATGCAGAATGAAAAACCAGTTAGTACACCTTTTGCTAGCCATTTCAAACTTAGTAAGGAGATGTGCCCCAAGACCCACGAAGAAATGGAATATATGTCTAAAGTTCCATATGCATCAGTAGTTGGAAGCTTAATGTATGCAATGGTCTGCACAAGGCCTGATATTGCACATGCAGTGGGAGTTGTAAGCAGGTACATGAATAATCCAGGAAAGAACATTGGATGGTAGTAAAATGGATTCTCAGATATTTGAGAGGTACCACAAATCAAGAATTATGCTTTGGTGGTTCAAACATTGCTCTACAGGGATATGTTGATGCAGATATGGCAGGTGACAAAGATAACAGGAGGAGCACTACAGGATATGTATTTACTGTAGGTGGAACAACTGTCAGTTGGGTTTCAAAAATCCAAAGTGTTGTTGCACTTTCAACAACAAAAGCAGAGTATGTTGTTGCTACAGAGGCTAGTAAAGAAATGATTTGGTTACAAAGGTTTATGGATGAATTGGGTACAAATCATGATATGGGCATGTTATACAGTGATAGCCAAAGTGCCATTCATCTTGCAAAGAACTCAACATTTCATTCCAGGACTAAACACATACAACTCAAGTACCATTTCATATGGTCAATATTGGAAGATGGATAGTTAAAGTTCGAAAATATACACACTAGCCAGAATCCTGCAGATATGCTAACAAAAGTTGTAACCAGGGAGAAACTGACATTATGCTCAGTTTCAATTGGTCTTCAATGATGACGATGAAGATGAGGAATAGTCAGGTCTAAAGAGGAGTCATTGTCTAGCAAATGAAGCAGCGGTGGAGTTGCAACAATCAGTCTCCAAGTGAGAGATTGTTGGGTGTGGAGCCTGATTATCTTGTTTACTTTGTATCACAACATTTGGACCCATGTACCTTAATGGGGCAGCAACGCCGCCCGTAATTAAATGCAGTCTAAGGGGTCTAGAGGGGGTGGCTGTGACTTTATGGAGCCCCCCCCCAGTGGGGGTTTTCAGGGGTAGTGCCCCTGAAGCTAAAAAAAATGTAAAATTTCCTTGTAAACGTATATTAATTTCTAGTCAATCTAGGCCGTTCATTAGGCGTATGATCTGACGGTAGAAGTTATGTTGAGTTTAGGGTTTTTTTCCCTAGAAGGAAACCCCTCTCTTTGTATGAGGGCATTGTATTGCGGCTGTGGATTGTATGTGTATTCTTGGAGCGAGAAACCGATAGGGAGACTGTGAGAGGGAACTGAGGATATTACAATAGATCTGTTGTAGGTTGTGTCTCTTAATTTCTTGGATAATGAAAGATGGCTGTCGGGGTGGAGCGTAGCCCAAGCTGGGTGAACCACGTATATTGTGTCTCTACAGTTTTATGTGTTTTGTGTGCTTGTGTTTTCCACATATTTTGTATGTGTTTCATTGCTACGTAATATTTAATTTTCTAACAAGCTGGTACTTGAACGAAAAGTCTGTTGGCTGATAAACTTGCAGGAAAGAAGGGTTCCTGGTTCGAGTGGGAGCAATGGCGGAAGATGGTAAATTTAGAGTCGATAAATTTAACGGCCAAAAATTCCCACTATGGAAGATGCAGATGGAAGATTATCTGTATCAGAAATATCTGTACCTACCATTGAGCAGAAAAGCAAAGAATCCGACGACTATGTAAGACGCAGAATGGGAGATTCTCGATAGAAAGGCACTCAAAACAATACGGTTGTGCCTCGCGGCATCGGTAGCCTTCAATATTTCGAAGGAAACAACAACAGAGGGTTTGATTAAGGCGTTGGCGAAATTATATGAAAAACCCTTAGCCTCAAACAAGGTATTTATTATGAAACATTTATTTAATATGAAGATGTCGAAAGGTGGATCTGTTGCAGACCATTTAAATGATTTTAATACAGTTACCGGTCAATTAAGTTCTGTAGGGGTAAACTTTGATGATGAAGTTAGGGCTCTTTTATTTCTGTTCTCATTGCCAGAAAGCTGGAATGGTTTAGTTATGGCCATTAGTAACTCTGTCTCTAGATCTAGGACTTTAAAGTTTGATGATGTTGTAGGTGCTATCCTTAGAGAGGAAATGCAATGGAAAATCTTCGGTGAGACATCAGGTAATGCTTTGAGTGCAGAGTCTAGGGGAAGAAAAATGGAAAGAGGAAAGAGCTCAGGATATTGCAGTAAATCAAGGAAAGGAAGATCCAAGTCTAGATCGGGGATAGTGTGCTGGAAATGCGGAAAGAAAGGACAACTGAAGAAAGACTATAGGTCTCGGAAGGGAAAAGAAGGAGACACACAGCAAGAAAAAAATCATGAAGAATATGTGACAGGTGATGTGTTACAAGATGCTTTGATTATTTCTTTCGAAAATGTTACTGATTCTTGGGTTGTAGATTCAGGTGTTGATATTACAACAAGATGATGAGCTTAGTGGAAAGGAGTCACCTTCACTAAGTGGGCCCGCAGGCTATTTTTGGCGGAAGCCTATTTTTAGACTATGTCTATTTTTAGACATGTCAATCATATTCTATGAGTTGCAGGATGCTATTTGTAGATGGTTGGTCAAGTTGGAAAAATAGATGGACTTCTATTTTTAGACATACTGGGTAGAATATATTTTTAGATTTCTAGTCTAAAAATAGATATCTCGAATATTATTAGCTCTTAATAATATTTGGACTATAAACATTATATTATTCTCTTGGAGCACTTTAGTTAAGTGCACGGATGTGGCACAGGAGCTGACAGAAGGAATTACACTATTCCTGAGGGTTAAGTGGAGCTATTGCATGGAGACTTGAGTTAGAACTCATGTGAGAGAGTTTGGTGGCATTGATTGAGGTAGTTGGTCGAGTTGTGTTTAGTTTAACTCAGTTAGACATAGTTGAGCTAGTTGTATCTAGTCTAACTCATTGATACACTAGTGAGAGTGGTGTGAATTAATTATTAATTAATTCACTAATTATTAACTCATTAATCAACTGAAGAATACATCAGTTAACTACAGTGCATGGCAGTTTCGGTGGAGACCCCGTGGAGAGATAGGTGAAAGGGCAAGTTAACTATTAGTTGTGACTATATTGTTGCATATTTGCAACAACCAGTGATTGGAGGAGCCCATGAAGATTGCGCATTACAAGCCAGGTGGTTTATGTTATTTAATGAGCCATCCTATAGCATTGTTTACGCAATAGAGGCTGGCTATCAAGTGGTAAGGGTTGGAGCATGTGTTTTGCTAAATCTAGCTTGATTAGTGTGTAGAAATTGGAGGTTGTACTGAGAGCTTGTGAGGATCTTTGTACAATGATTTTTACATGATATCTATGACATATAATATTTAGATAGTTGGGGGTTTTCAGCTTTAATCTTTCCCATGAAATAATGTGTTCATATGTGTGATTGTTTATGGTTTTAATGTGCGCATGCAATTGTTTTTATTTCCGCAATTAATGGTCAATGGTAGAAGAGATTTTGTATTGTGCATGAAGTTAAAATAGTTTGTGATCAGGAGAATCTCAGTGAATAATATATCATTTATTCAAATTTCTACATGGTATCAGAGCGATATTGATCATTGGATCAATTGCAAAACATTGAAGCGGTTGAGTTTTGTGCTGGTGGAATTCGAATTTGCAGTAGTGTTTTCTTGGTGTCGAAGTTGAGATGTCTTTCAATGAATTGTGATTGGAGTATGACCTTGAGGGCAGCTTGAATTATATTGCATGGAAGGACAGGATGGAGGCGGTGTTGGATGACAATGGGTTGAAGGAGTTCATAGATGCAGAAATTCCAAAACCTACTTCTAGTGATGTTGTTGTACTTGACGCATGGCAAAAGAAGACAGAAAAGTGTCAAAGGATTCTATTGGAGGGCGTGAAGGATCACATAGTATCCAACCTTCATGGTAAAGCTTCTCCATTCTTGATGTGGAAATATTTGACAGATTTGTTCCAAAGCAAGAGTGACCAAAGGAAGTTGGCGCTCAAGGATAAACTCAGGAAAATAAAGATGGAGAAGAATGACACTATTCCGGTATACTTGACAAAGTTTGTCCACTACAGGGATGAGCTTGGGAGTGTAGGAGTTAGTGTGGATGATGAGGAGATGGTGAGCTTGGCTCTCCTTGGGCTTTCGAAGAGTTGGCATTCCTATCAGGACTCTGTCAATGGTCGGGAGAAATTGCCATGATGGGAGTGACTTTGGTCAAATCTTGTGCAAGAGGAGATAAGGAAAAGTACTAGGGATGGATCTTCATCAAAGAACTCAGATGAAGAAAATTGCGGTTTGGCTGCCAAAGCAAGGAAAGGGAAGAGCAAGAAGAATGCTTCTCAATCCGGTGCGAAAGGCAAGAAGCAGGACATGTCCAAGGTGAAGTGATTTCATTATCACCAACACGGACATTACGCCACTAATTGTCCACGGAAGAAGAAAAATAAGTAGGTTGTTGGATACGCGGCGCAGAGGCATAGCCTCGCTTGATTTGGTGATTTTCGCTAATCGCATGCTTGGTCTCAAGTGTGATGGGTTCAGTGTGGTTTCTTGACAGTGGTGCATCTTTTCACATGACAGGAGATCGAGATTTGTTTACTGATCTGGATGAGAAAGATCTTGGAGTGCACATTGAGATGGGCGATGATGGTAGATACAACGCGACTGGTATCAGTACCATTTATTTTGAGAGGGAGTCTGGTAAACCCTTCGAATTAAAGGAAGTGATGCATGTTCTAGGATTGAAGAAGAATATTATCTCTGTGGCGATGTTAGAAGACAAGGGATATCATGTTTTCTTTAGCGAAGGAAAGTATTTCTTGCGCAGTAAGGAAACTGGTGAGACCCAGAGGATAGGGGTTCGAGTTAAGAACCTTTATTAATTGTAGGTAGATGGATGCGTAGTAATGGTAGGCAAGGCAGAAGGAGTGGTGAGCCGAGATGATGGCGAGTTGTGGCACCAGAGATTGGGCCACCTTCACGATGGAGCTTTGAAGATACTGCAACAGATTTCTACTGGGCTTCCCAAGGGTAACTTGTGCAGTCAAGTCAATGCAAGGGATGTACCTTGGGAAAATTTGTGAAAGCCACCTTTCACGAGAAGGATAGTCGCGCCATGACGATCCTTGAGAGAATTCACACAGATGTGTGTGGACCTTTCTCAGTAGCTTTGACAGCAAAGCACAGGTACTACATGATATTTGTTGATGATTTTTCTCGTAAGTGCTGGATCTTCTTCATGCAGAAGAAGAGCGAGACATACTCAAAGTTCTGTGAGTTCAAGGCACTGGTTGAAAAAGAATCGGGGAAGCAGGTGAAGGCTCTTAGGAGCGACAATGGTGGTGAATTCATCTCTGGCGAATTCACGGACTTTTGCAGCGCAGAAGGAATTTGAAGAGAGCTCATAGCACCTCATAACCCACAGTAGAATGGGGTTGCGGAGCAGAAGAATAGAATGATCGTGGGTGCTGCACAGGCGATGTTGCATGATCAAGGCCTTCCCATACACTTGTGGGCTAAGGCATGCAATACTGCAGTATATGTGCAGAACCGTTGTCCTCACAGGATACTTGGCATGAGTACACCCAAGGAGGCGTTTTTTGGTAAGAGGCCTGATATTTCCCATTTGAGGATTTTTGGTTCACCTATTTACATTCATGTGATGAAGGATGCCAAGAAGAAGCTGGAGCCAACTGCAAAGGTTGGGATATTTGTGGGGTACACTGATACACCCCACAACTATCGTGTGTATTTGCAGACAATCGCAAGACTGTTGTGCGACGGGATATCAAATTTCATGAGGAGAAAGCCATGAAGTGTTCGCTTGAGAGGGAGCCACACTTGCATGCAGATGAGGAGCTATTAGTTCCTAAGGATGAGCCTCAGGATGTGGATCAGCCACAAGAGGAGGTTCATGGAGTGGAAAAGACCACTCATGCAGCACCAACCATCAGAGGGCAGAAGCGCACTACAGAAGCTGAGCGACTGGCTCAAGATGCAGAGAAGGTTGTAGGAGCACCTACATCACAGCGCAGACAGAGACAGTCACCTGACTGGTATACTGGATACATGGCTCTTATGAGCAAGTGTATCATGACGGAGCCATCCTCTTTCGAGGAAGCTGTGGAGGATCCCGCATGGGTAGATGCCATGGTGGAAGAGTATGATTCGATTGTCAGAAACAGTGCATGGGAGATTGTCCCAAGGCCGGAAGGGAAATCAGTGGTGGATTCAAGATGGATCTACAAAGTGAAGCAAGCAGCTGATGGGAGTGTGGAGAAGTATAAGGCGAGATTTGTTGCCTGAGGCTTCTCAAAGATTGAGGGGATCGATTATGAGGAGACCTTTGCACCTGTCGCAAGGTATTCTTCCATACGGACGATTCTTTCTCTCTCAGCATAGATGGGGTGGCACATTAATCAGATGGATGTGAAGACTGCGTTCCTCAATGGGGTGATTGAGGAGGAGGTGTACATAGAGTAGCCCGAAGGTTTCGGGATCTTCAGCAGCGAATCGCATGTGTGCAGGCTCAAGAGAGCACTGTATGGGTTGAAACAAGTACCTCGTGCTTGGTACACATGGATAGACAGTTATTTCACCGAACTTGGATTCTCTCAGAAGTGGTGAGGTCTAACTATACGGAAGGTGTGGTGGAGAGTAAATTACTTGATCAACTGCACATATGATATTTAATTTGTCAGGCTGACAAGAAACTGTTACAGTACTCATACAGTGATATGCAGGGGTTGGAATGAGGACTTGGGCCTCCTTCATTATTTCTGGGATTGGGGGAAATTTGGCGGCGCGATGATGGACTATTTGTTTCTCAACGCAAGTATGCCAGAATCTTTGGATAAGTTCAACATGCATGGTTGCAAGCCTGTTGATACTCCTCTTCCTGGTGGATGGAGGAAGGAGGATGCTACTTCAACGAAGTTAGTAGATGCCACTGTTTATCGACAGTTGGTGGGGTCGCTTATGTATCTGGTCAATACACGACCAGGCATATGCTATGCTGTTAACCAGCTTTCACAAGCTATGGTTAAGCCAACCAAGCTCTTCTGGAAGGCAGGAAAGCATGTATTGAGATATATCATAGGCACATCGGGATATGGATTGTGGTACAAACAGTCGGATGAGGTGAGGCTATGTGGCTTCACGGATGCAGATTGGGCAGGGAGCCCAACGGACAGAAAGAGCACATCTAGAGGGATTTTCAGTATCGGGTCGAAAACAGTTTCTTGGTACAGCAAGAAGCAGAGATTCGTGGCACTCAGTTAAGTAGAGGTTGATTATATGGCAGGAAGTTTGGCTGCATGCGAGGCTATATGGATGAGGAAGATCCTGGTCGGGTTGTTCGGTTCACACTTAGATCCTACTGTGATATATTGTGATAATCAGAGTTGCATCAAACTCTCGGTTAATCCAGTATTTCATGATAGATCTAAACACATTGACATCCAGTATCATCATATCAGAGATTGTGTGCGGCGGAAGATCATGTTACTTTCATAAATTCCCACGGAGGATCAGGATGTTGATATCTTGACGAAGGCGCTCACCAGGAGCGAATTCGAATACCACAGAGGTAGGATAGGGGTGGAAGATAATCCTTATCTTGTTGAGAGGGAGTGTTGAGATTATATGAATGATGAGCTTAGTGGAAAGGAGTCGCCTTCACTAAGTGGGCCCGCAGGCTATTTTTGGCGCAAAGTCTATTTTTAGACATATGGATCATGTTCTATGAGTTGCAGGATGCTATTTGTGGATGGTTGGTCAAGTTGGAAAAAATATATAGACTTCTATTTTTAGACATATTGGGCGGAATATATTTTTAGATTTCCAGTCTAAAAATAGATATGTCGAATATTACTAGCTCTTAATAATATTTGGACTATAAACATTATCTTATTCCTTGGAGCACTTCAGTTAAGTGCATAGATGTGGCACAGGAGCTGACAGAAGGAATTACGCTATTCCTGAGGGTTAAGTGGAGCTATTGCATGGATACTTCAGTTAGAACTCATGTGACAGAGTTTGGTGGAGTTGATTGAGGAGTTAATGGAGTTGTGTTGATTTAACTAATCTAAACATAGTTGAGCTAGTTGTATTTAGTCCTAGCTTGATTAATACACCCCTAGTGAAGAGTGGTGTGAATTAATTATTAATTAATTCACTAATTATAAACTCATTAATCAACTAAAGAATACATCAGTTAACTTTAGTTCATGGACAGTTTCAGTGGAGACCAGTGAAGAGATAGGTGAAAGAGCAGGTTAACTATCAGTTGTGACTATACTGTTGCATATTTGCAACAACTAGTGATTGGAGAAGCCAATGAGGATTGCGCAGTACAAGCCAGGTGGTTCAAATTTATTTATGAGCCATTCTTCAGCATTGATTATGCAATAGAGGCTGGCTATCAGGTGGCAGAGATTGGAGCATGTGTTTTGCTAGATCTAGCTTGATTAGTGTGTAGAAATTAGAGGTTGTGCTGAGAGCTTGTGAGGAGCTTTGTACAATGATTGTTACATGATCTCTATGAAATATAATATACAGATAGTTGGGGGTTTTCAGCTTTAAGCCTTCTCATGAAATACTGTGTTCATATGTGTGATTGTTTATGGTTTTAATGTGCGCATGCGATTGTTTTTATTTCCGCAATTAATGATCAATGGTAGAAGAAATTGTTTATTTTGCATGAAGTTAAAATAGTGTGTGATCAGGAGAATATCGGTGAATAATATATCATTTATTCAAATTTCTACACCAGGGACCTCATTCCATGCCACACCTGATAAGAAATATTTTCATGACTATGTTTAAGGAGATTTTGGACAAGTCCGTTTGGGTGATGATAAACCCTGTAAAATTGTTGGAATGGCTAAGGTTCTTGTAAAACAACAGAATGGAAATCAATGGCTATTAAAGGAGGTAAGGCATGTTCCAGATCTGAAGAAAAATCTGATTTCAACAGGGCAGTTAGGAAGTGAAGGTTGTGTGACAACTTTCACTAATAAAACTTGGAAGGTCACCAAAGGAGCACTGGTAATAGAAAAAGGCGAAAAGGTTGGTACATTGTATTTATGCAACGGTATTTATAACTCTGTTAATGCTTTAACTTCCAAAGGAGCAGATGCAGCATTATGGCATCATAGGCTCAGACACATGAGTGAGAAGGGGATGAAGATTCTTCACTCGAGAAATTTGTTGCCAGGTTTGAAGAATTTTGATTTGGATTTCTCTGAGAACTGCATTTATGGAAAACAGAAGAGAGTCAGATTTCTCAGAGTTGGGAAAGAAAAGAAGAGTGAAAAATTAGAGCTTGTGCATACAAATGTATGGGGACCTGCTCAGGTATCATCTCTTGGTGGCTCTCATTATTATGTTACTTTTATTGATGATGCAACTAGAAAAACTTGGATTTATTGTATTCAGAATAAATCTGATGTATTTGATACTTTCAAGAAATGGAAAGCTTTGGTTGAGATTGAGATAGGAAATAAGTTGAAGTGTCTCAGATCAGACAATGGAGGTGAATATTGCAACAAAGAGTTTGATAGGTACTGTTCAGAGCATGGAATTCGTAGAGAGAAGACAGTTCCAAGAACACCACAAGAAAATGGTGTGTCAGAAAGGATGAACAGAACAATCATGGAGCGTGCAAGGTGCATGAGATTGCATGCGAGATTGCCTTTACAATTTTTGGCAGATGCTGTAGATACTGCTGTTTATCTAATAAACAGAGGGCCTTCAAGTTCCTTGGATGGTGGTATTCCAGAGGAAGCATGGACAGGTAAAAAGGTAAACTACTCTTTTTTAAAGCCTTTTGGTTGTGAGGCCTTTGCCCATATTAATAAAGAAAATAGAACAAAGCTTGAGGCAAAATCAAAGAAATGTACCTTTATTGGATATGGTGTTAATGATTTTGGTTATCGCTTATATGATTATGAAAATCACAAAATCATTAGGAACAGAGATGTAATATTCAATGAAAAGGTCTTGTATAAGAATCAGTTGCAGGAAAAGAAACAGGAAAAAGAAAGCAAGGAATACACGGTTCTTGATGAGATAACTGAAAAAGTAAAGGTGCCTGAAAATAATAATAATCAAAAACCACAGCAGCAGCAACCACCACAACAGCAACAGGCACCTCAAACACCTGAAAGTGGTGTTAGAAGATCTACCAGGATAAGTAGACCCCCTGAACGATACACTCCTTCATTATATTATTTATTGTTGACTGATTCTGGTGAACCTGAATGTTATGAAGAAGCAATGCAGGTTGAAAGCAGGAAGAAGTGGGAGCTAGCCATGGAAGAAGAGATGGACTCCTTAATGCATAACCAGACTTGGGACTTAGTCAGGTTGCCTGCAGGTAAAACTACATTGCAGAATAAATGGGTTTACAGGGTGAAGGAAGAAGATGGAGGAAAACAGAGGTACAAAGCTAGACTTGTGGTGAAGGGGTTTGCACAGAAGAAAGGTATTGATTTTGATGAAATATTTTCTCCTGTTGTTAAGATGACTTCAATCAAAACTATTTTAAGTCTTGTAGCAGCGGAAGATTTACATCTTGAACAGTTAGATGTAAAGACAACATTTCTCCATGGAGATTTGGAGGAAGAGATATACATGCAGCAACCAGAAGGATATGAGGTCAAAGGGAAAGAAAAATTGGTGTGCAGGTTAAAGAAGAGCTTGTATGGCTTAAAATAGGCTCCAAGGCAGTGGTATCTAAAATTTGACAAGTTTATGTCTGAACAAGGTTATACTAGATGTCACTCTGATCATTGTGTTTATCTAAAAAGGCAAGATGATGGCAGCTATATTATATTGTTATTGTATGTAAATGACATGCTTGTTGCAGGGTCTAACATGCAGGAAATAAATGTGCTCAAAAGAAAATTGGCAAATTCATTTGCAATGAAGGATTTGGGAGCTGCAAAACAAATCCTTGGTATGAGAATAACTAGAGACAGGAAAAATAGCAAATTAACACTGTCTCAGAATGAGTACATACAAAAGGTGTTGAAAATATTTAATATGGAGAATGCAAAACCAGTTAGTACACCTTTTGCTAGCCATTTCAAACTTAGTAAGGAGATGTGCCCCAAGACCCAAGAAGAAATGGACTATATGTCTAAAGTTCCATATGCATAAGCAGTTGGAAGCTTAATGTATGCAATGGTTTGCACAAGGCCTGATATTGCACATGCAGTGGGAGTTGTAAGCAGGTACATGAAAAATCCAAGAAAAGAACATTGGATGGTAGTAAAATGTATTCTAAGATATTTGAGAGGTACCACAAATCAATAATTATGCTTTGGTGGTTCAAACATTTCTCTACAGGGATATGTTGATGCAGATATGGCAGGTAACAGAGATAACAGGAGGAGCACTATAGGATATGTATTTACTGTAAGTGGAACAGTTGTCAGTTGAGTTTCAAAAATCCAGAGTGTTGTTGCACTTTCAACAACAGAAGCAGAGTATGTTGTTGCTACAAAGGCTAGTAAAGAAATGATTTGGTTACAAAGGTTTATGGATGAATAGGGTAAGAAGCATGATATGGGCACGTTATACAGTGATAGCCAAAGTGCCATTCATCTTGCAAAGAACTTAGCATTTCATTCGAGGACTAAACACATACAGCTCAAGTACCATTTCATACGATTAGTATTGGAATATGGACAATTGAAGCTGGAAAATATACACACTAGCTAGAATCCTGCAGATATGCTAACAAAAGTTGTAACCAAGGAGAAACTGAGATTATGCTCAATTTCAATTGGTCTTCAATGATGATGATGAAGATGAGAAACAGCCAGGTCCAAAGAGGAGTCATTGTCCAGAAAATGAAGCAGCGGTGGAGTTGCTACAATCAGTCTCCAAGTGGGAGATTGTTGGGTGTGGAGCCTGATTATCTTGTTTATTTTGTATCACAGCGTTGGACCCCTGTACCTTAATGGGGAAACAATTCCACCCGTAATTAAATGCTGCGTGGGGGGTCCAGGGGGGTGGCTGCGACTTTATGGAGCCCCCATTGGCAGGGGATTTTGGGGGCAGCGCCCCCGAAGCTAAAACAGATGTAAAATTTCCTTGTAAAAGTATACTAATTTCTAGTGAACCTAGGCCATTCATTAGGCGGATGATCTGACGGTAGAAGTTACGTTTAGTTTAGGGTTTTTTCCCTAGAAGGAAACCCCTCACTTGTATGAGGGTATTGTATTGCGGCTGTGGATTGTATGTGTATTCTCGAAGTGAGAAACAAATAGGAAGACTGTGAGAGAGAACAGAGGATATTACAGTGGAATTGATGTAGGTTGTGTCTCTTCATTTTGCTGGATAATAGAAAGGAAGGAATGGTTGTTCGGGGAGACCAAACTGGGTGAACCACGTATATTTGTGTCTCTCTAGTTTTATGTGTTTTTTGTGCTTGTGTTTTCCACATATTTTATGCGTTTCATTGCTATGTAATATTTAATTTTCTAACAATGCCTTTGAGGCAAAAACACAAGGGTGGGAAGTTTAACAGATTTGAACCCCAAGACACTGTGGAGATTACTACCTCTCCCATGATTCTAACATGCTTTCAGAATGTAGGTTGCTTCCACTTTTGTGAAAGGGTCAAACAAGTACAAAATCACCCAGAGCTCACAAGGTTATTTATTCTTAACATACATAACAAAAAATCAAGCTTGGAAGGGGTGACCTTTTAACTCTCATCAAATACCATTGCCCATGCTATTAGACTTCCTGATGTTGGTGAAAAGTGGTTCAAGAGAGCAAAAATAGACATGAGTTGCTATGAGCCTTTTCTCGAGCCTAGGTACAAAGAAGGCTGCAAGACTATTTTCCCTTTCTCACACTTGTTGGAGAGGTATGCACCCTTAATGAAGGTCATCATGAAATATTTTACTTGTGAGGGGAGATACTCCAGGCTCTACCCTGACCATATCAGATTACTCATGCATTTCACTAGGGTCAAAATGCTTCATTTTCCCTATTACTTATATAGGAGTATCGAAAATATGTCTTCTGTTGTCCAAAGGAGGAGTTATTCCCAGCAAATGCAGAGTTTGTTCCACCACTCCTTGATCAAGATGGTTGTACTACATCAGTTGGAGAAAAAATGCATACCTTGGGAGGTATCCATAGCTCATGAAATATTCACAAGCCCATAGCCTCATCATCAGCCTATTTTACCCTCACCATCTCATCCTCCTCCCTCCACTCCTCCATCACCTCCTACATATCATGCCTCATCATCTACACAAGTATCCTCTCCTCAAGAAAACCTCCCTTCCTCACCTTCTCCAGATGCATCAAATCAAGAAGGAAGTGGCAATGAACAAGCAAGTGACCATGATGGTGAGGGTGACAATGAATCAGACCAAAATGAAGATGTGGGTGATGATGATTCAAGCCAACAAGAAGCTGAAAACATGGAAACAGAGGGAGAGGATAACAATGAAGAAAATGAGAAAGCTGACAGTGGAAATGAATTGAGCAGTGATGAAGAAGAGGTCAACAATGAAGCAGAAGACATGGAGGTGGATAATGAAGAAGATGAGGCAAGTGACAAAGAAACAAAGGATGATCCTAAGGGAAGTAGTGAGACTAAGAGCCCTAATGACAGTAAAAACAGTGAGGCTCCTACTCATGACAGAGATGAGGGAAAAGGTGAAGGGAGCATCCCAAATGAAGATGAAAATATTGAATAAAATGAAGAGGCTAAAGACATCAGTGACACCAATGAAGCAAGCATCAGTGATGAACATGACAGCAAGGGAGAAGACATTCATGACAGTTGTGACAACAATCATGACAGTCATGAAAATAATGAAGGAAATGAAGATACTGATAATAAAGATGAAGATCACAGCAATGATGAGGCAAGCTGCTTCAATGAAGAACAAAATGACAGTGCAGAAATCAGTGAAGAGGTTGAAAGTGATGTTGATGTTGAAGGAAGAGAGGTAAGCAGCAGTCAAGGTGATGAAGAGGAAGACAAAAAAAAATGATGGCAACCATGATCAAGACACTGAAATGATCACCATAAAACCTCTTCCATTTACATATAAAAGAGGACAAAGGCTTGTGTTTGCTGGCTCTAAAATACAAGGGACCATGCCATCCACCTTAGCTCAGAAGCAAGAAAAAGGAAAACAAAAGGTAAAGGAAGAAGAAGAATATCAGCATGAGGTTGAGAGGGATTTTGAAATCATTCAGATTGACAGTGATGAGGAGAATGAAGTAATGATTTCAAACTTGCTCATCCAGAACAAAAATGCCCTAATTGAAGACCTCCAAGAAAATCTGAATATGGCCAAGAGTGTGAATGATGCCCTTGAGATGGAGAACAGGCAGCTAGGAGCAAAAATTGCCATTTATGAGGCTAGAGCCATTAGAGCCCAGAAAGAAGCTCAAAGGGAATAGGTAAAGCTAGAGGAATTCATGGGCACTTATGAGGAAAGTGAGGATGAAGAGGAGGAGACCAAGGACCATGGGTTTAAAGAAGGCATTGGCAAAACAAAGAGAGTAAGAATCGGCCTTAGCAGAGTAGCTCCCTCTAGATGAGTTGTTGGCCATGGAGATAGCACATGATCGGGAGCCTTGGCTAGAAAGAGCCAACATACACTTGGAGGCTAAATTAGAGAAATCCAATAAGGATCTTGATCTCCAAAGGAAGATGACCAAGCATTATGCCCGGAGAAACCAAGTTGCAATGGCTAAACTCAAAAAGGCTCATGAAAAGATATAATCACTCAAAGAGGTAAAAGACAAATAAAACCTTAGAATATTGGCTCAAGCTTCTCTACAGGCCTCTGAAACCTCATGAAGAAGACATCCACCAAATTTGGGAGAATTTTGACAAATTTGGTTTTTTGCAAATTTTGAGGCCTCTAAGCGTAACACCCCTGGCACTACACTTTCATCTTAGGCATCCTCATGAGGAAGAATCAGAATTTTTGGAATCCTTGGCTCAAGTATAGTGTGCTTGCCAAATTTCAGAGCATTTGGAGCATTATTTACCCCTCAAAAAGCCAAAAAACACCTCATTTTTCACCTTTCTGCCTCATTTACAGACCTGGCGCTGCGCCTAGAGAAGTTTTGGTAATTGTGAATTTTTGACATGTTACTTGAGCTCAATCAGAAAAAAAGGGTATACTTGGAAATTAGACTCAGCACGCTTTCCAATGGGCCATCACGGAGCCAATTCCGACATTAGGAAGGTCATCAAAACTTGGCTGCAAGTGGACCCAATTTTGCTCATGCATGGTGCTACGCTTTCAAACCTCACTATGTGTTTTTGGCCAAAAAGTCAACAAAAGACACTCATTGAAGGAAAAATGATTTTTTAGTGTTTTTTAAGGCAAATCACTCCTAATTTAGGTTTTAGGAGTTATTTTTGCATTTATTTCATGAGATATTTTGTGCCTTGGGCCTTGCATGGTCTCTTAGGCATAAATGACATTTATGACTAGTTTTGACATTTTCAAACCCTAGTTAGGGTTTTTTCCCTCCTTTTCTATATAAATAGAGCATGAGGGCCTCATTTTAAAGGGTTGGAATTTGATGACTCTTGAGAGCAATATATGGTTTTTTGGATATTGAAGAAGAAATTGGTGTTCTGGAGTTTGTGAATGGCTTGTCTTGGTTTATGATGGAGAAAGCTTGCTTGCAGGATCCCTGAGCTTGGTTAATGGTGATGTGCTTCTATTAAGTTCATTTTTTCTTATGTATCATGTTGTTTCATCCTTCTATATTGTAGTAGGACAAAGGTTTTAGACTAAGAAATGTTTTTCAAAGGCACCTTAGGTCTGTTTGTTCTTCACTGCGTTTATGTTTTCCTCTGCTAGGTCATTTTAGAGAATTCTTAATTGCTCTCTAGACCCACCTAAGCTTGTTTATCTCATGAATGGTTCAATACAGTAGGTATCAAAGATGTTTTATGGTTAGCCCTGCTTGTTTAATGTCACTAAAACATTGTTCTTGAGATTTATCTTTAAAGTACCACTAATTAGGTTTGCCAAAGAGGCTATGTTTCGATCATACCCTTTGTCCATGCTTGAATAGTTTTTTTGGAGATCTTTATGGCTATGATCAATTATTTTTAGGAGTTCCCTCTTCTTTGATTAAAGTTATATGTTTATCTTGAATGTTTTCTAACCTTGAAGGTGAAATCACTAGAAGTTAAATGATTTTCTCGCCTTCTATATTTCATTGGATTGTTTGTCTGAAATGCTTATTTGCTTGAGTTGAATCAAAGAGTTATTGGTGTGCCATGTCTATTGATTACTTCTTTATACTAAATAGTGTTGTTAGTCCCTTCTTGTTTAAGTACATGACAGGATTCTTAATTTCCCTTTGCCCTACTTTGATTCACAAACTTGATGTTCATTTCATTTCACACAAACCTTGAAAATTCATCTGACCATGCTAGATTTTCCCTATGATATACCCTGATTCATTATTGAACTTTCCATGACTTTTATTTACTCCATAGCCCATTGAATTGAATATTTCCTCACTCCATTTATTCTACTTGATCATCTACCCAACCAAAACAAACAAACAAACCCTAAACTTAACAACTAGCCCAAAATCAAACCCTAAAAGCAAACAAGTTCACATCCTTTGCACAAAATAGAGAGAGTCCTCTCTGAGTCCAGGAAGGGTAGGCCCTAGGACTCCAAAGACTGGTATAATGTTACCCTGTGCATTTGATCTCACCAATCTAACAAATCACGGAACACTAACAGAACTAAGTGTACATATATTTAGTCTATAATTTGACCGGTAATCTTTCTGTTGTTTTCTATGGTGGACTGCTGCAAATGAATAATGTGTTTCCTTAGCTTTTCATACATATATACATATGCACGTAGATTATTCAATATTAAGAATATATAGTAAGAACATAATATGCAGTCTTGTTTTCCAAGCATAGAAATTGTTGTACTTTATAGCACTAACACCTATATATGGTTCTCGATGTCTTTATAACTTATTCTGTGATTCTAGCACCTTTCAGTTTTTCTGTGCATATAGATATTTGTATAATGTTTATGCATTTCTCTGTGCTTACAGTAAAATATACTCTACTCTGTTTTTCTTGTGCATAAATAATGACCGTAAAGTATTTCAATAAAATGACGGATATGTATTTTTGTTCTTCTTATTTTTTTTGTGAGTAACAATGCATTATTTACTGTATTCAAGAAAAACATCAGAACTTCTAGTTTTATTTTTAGTATCTAAACTTAAGGATGCAGAAATGAATCTTCAAGGTGATTTAATCATAAACAGTACCCAACAGTAAATAAAAATTACTTGAAAATACCTAATTCAGAGACCTGGTATTCAGTAACTGTTGGTCCACCCAACATTGAGCGAGGCTATTACATCCTCAGCTCCCCCTAGCTCCACACCATGTTGAGGTAATCTTCTTGAGACAGAAGTTAGACCTCAGGACTAAGTCTAGTTTGACACTTCTTCGGGTGAATACTGAGTTCCATTGGTTCTCCCACCAGCTCAAGACATCTCAATGCAATAGTCTGTTGCTCAATTCCACACCCCCTTTTTGCACAGAACCCCATTCCCTCCTAGGATTTTTCCTTAAATCCTTTTTTGGAAGGTAACTATCAGAACTATCTCAACCTCTTCTTGGGTTTCTTGGAATCTTTTACCACACAGTTACTTTCACCTTTTACTCAAATAAAATTATCTTTTAATTAAACATTTTTAAATAAAATTCATGTATTAATGTCACTAACGAATGCATCATTCGTTATACATTCTAAATGTGTGTCATAGTAACTCAGGTAACAAAAAGTAATTAGTAAAGGAATAAAATAGGAGGTTACACACACATAGTATTTATAGTTTATTCCACAACCTTTAGATGAGATTTCCCCTATAAAGGAAACACCAAATTTTGACAACATCCTTGGGCGTAGAAATATTTTCTACTATTTAAGTTATAAAAGAAAGTGTATTAGGATATATAAGATGGGCCTTATAATCATCAACTACGCTTTTAAATTCATCCTCCCGAAACCAACCGTGGTTGTATCAAGAAAGCATAGTAGGCTTGTTACAATATTGAACCATGCAAAAGACAACGTGGAGACGATCTAAAAGGCCTCCCAACAAAGGCCACAAATAAGTAAGAAGTTGTTAATTGAAGAGATCAAAAAAAACCAAAAACATGTCTAGTCATTCACATATTACTTCATCATAGCCATATTACTATTATTGTGGAAGGAATGATTGCTACCATCCTCACCCAATTTCAGTTCATTCAAATAAAATGTTAAGTTTATAATTAGTATATTGATGTCATGGCTAGAGTCATGTTATAATAGTATTATTAATTTTAACATAATGTTATATAACATTAATTAAATCAATAACATGTATCTTTTATATTGAAATATAAAGTACCTCTCTACCCAATTACTAGGTCCAAGGCCTTACCACTATGAGGTGATAATCCTCCTTTGGATTATGTCGAGGGCAGAATGTGTGAGAATTTCAATATAGGGGAATATTTATGGGAATTTTAGGAAGGAGTGTTTTATGGATAAATTCCTTTTGTGGATAGAAGAAACCTCCTCAGACCTAATGGCTTGATCAAGAAACAACTAAGACAAAAACGACTATGGTTTCCCTAGATAAATTTCAAATATGGAAGAAAGAATTACTTGGGAACCAATACAAGCTATCTCCTTATCCATGCTTTCAAGCTTTATCTCCAACTACAATTGAAAAAATTGGAACCATATTAGGCTTACTATAGTGGGTAGAATCCTAATATTAAATTCTTTCCCTTGTACCTCTTATTCATTAGTTTTGGTTCTGTAGATTTTTAATTATGGCAATTTGTGGGATACTAATAGATGTTTGGTTCTAGATAAAGAACATTGCGGGATTAAGTACCATAGGTCTAATGATTTACCCTTGTGATGAATTTAGCATTAGGACCCCAAGAGATATAAATAAGTTTGATCTGCTATGCAAGTGGAAGAATATGAATACTATTTGATTTGTTATGGAAGTGGATGAAGATGAAAAATATTGGTGTGGGTGGTTTTACCTATAGTTACTCCAAGTGGTTGATGACACACACTAGTTTCATAAGACTTAACCCTCCTACAACCTAGAATGGTCGATTATACTAAGTTGTTTCTTTTGTTTCTTTCCCATTTTTATTTAATATTTGTTAATTTTTTTCTTACATATCTTTTAGCTTGACATGACGAGTGGTCTTTGGGGCTTTTAGGCTCCTGGAAGACACTACATTAAATTATCTAAAGGTGTTTGAATTTGATAGAATGTCAACAATGTGTAGGTTTTTGCTTCCTCTGAAGTGCCAAATGGGGGTTGTCAAGATGCATGGAGAAAAACAACATCTTTATCTATTTCTTCTGCTCCATAAACAAGTATTGATGAGTTGTTTCTCATCCCCTATTATGATAAATTCAATGATTCTAGAGATATCATAAGTTTGTAAATGGTGGGATGTTTATGGTTTCGAGCAGGTCATACATATATTTTGATGTCCCTATAGTTAGACTGTAGGTATGATAGAAAATATTCCACCATAAATCATAGAATCTAATCATCGAGATTTTATATGAAGAGGGAAAGTTGGGATGTCGCAAAATGAGTGAACCATGCCTTTCCCTCACTTTGCAGGTGCAAAAAAATTGGCATAGTAGGCTCAACAATTAATCAATAAAAGAAAACCACAAAATATCCAACATAAATTCAAATTTTTAGTGGAATTTATCAATGAGAGGCACCTATAGATATCTAAAAAATAAATTATAACTAAATTTTGGGATTAGGTCTCAGACTCCAGGTTATCTAAGTCTCAAGTCACGAAATTCATCTACACTCTGGAATTTTATTAGTTGACCAAGACCCTAGTAGTTATCACTTTAGAGAACTAATGGAATCATGATTCGAAATGTCAAATAAACTAAGAAGACTAGAAGCCAAGTTATTAGTACTATTCAAGGTCATTTTCAAACATAGTTTTAATGTCTACGAGTTGGGATTAGGTAAACAAGAAGGTATATTGGAAGTCATGGGAACTTTTCTTGGGGTAGAAAATCTAACTTGATAATCATTGAGAATGAACCAAGAAATAAGCTCTTACAAAAAGATAAATGGTATGAGACTTCTTCGATAAAGGCTCTTCTTAACCCACTCCACCTTGATCTTGTTATTGTTAATCATTCTATATTTTTATCTATTTCTTTACTATAATTTTTGTTTTAATATAACATATATAGTGTAAACTTATATAGAAAAACTTTTGAAAAATAACTTAAGCATTAATTTCCATTTTAATTAATGTTTAATTTAAAAATACTATTTAATAAAATTTGTTTTCATCTCACATTATTAAATTACAAAAAAAATTTCTACTATAAAATTTGCATAAAATATGTTTTCACCAAATCCATTTCTCTACCATTTAATAACAAAGTTGTATACATAGAAAGATAAGTAATATGATATATTTATAATAATATATTTTATCTTTTAAATTGCTAAAATAATGATATTAAATATTAAAATAAAATAAATTCTATTATATTATTTTTCTTTAATAATTTTTATATTATTTTTAATTTAAATTTTCAATTCAAAAATTCAAAACTTAAATTTTCAATTTTATCTCTCAAAAATATTTAAAGTTAAATATTGGTCAAGTGACATTTAGATTGTAACCACAATACTTAGGGCCATTTACAATCTAAATAAATTGAAAAAATTAAAAACACTAACCATTAAAATTATAAGAATTTAGCATTAATTATATATATATATATATATATATATATATATATATATATATATATATATATATATATATATCAAGTTTATCTTTAAATTTTTAAATATCTATAAAATTATATTGATGATATAAAATGCTATTTTAAATTAAATATTTTTTTAATTATTTTTATATTAAAAATAATTGAAAAAAATAAAATTATTTAGTTTAATAGTTTATGTGACTTTCAAAATATTTTAATAAAACACCACATCATAAACAAAAATAAAATTAGTATAATAATTTTGTTACTAAAATTTAAAAAAAATGATTTATATTAAATTAAAATGATTTTTTTTTAATTAATCAAAACTATATACCTTACCATTTACTCGAGTTAAACACATATTATCTTCATTAATTCACAGAAAATTAAAGTTGAAAAAAAAATGAAAAACGAAATCATAATTTTTAAAATTTTGAAATGTCTACCAAATATTTTAATACTATACAATTGAGTTTTGGAAGTTCGGGTCTCTTAGAGTCGCCATTGTACCGTCATATTTTAACCATTTTTTCTAGTATGATGCATAATCTGCTTCGGGCCAGTGATTGGCCACATGGGCTGAAGCTGAACCAATAGATAATTGACAAAATAAATATGGTGCACCAGATTCCTTCTTTGCATTTGATTCATTACCTTTTCGGAATAAAATTAATGTATCATGCTACTATCGCCTACCCTATTTTCTTGTTCCTCCTACCGCGACATCGCACATCCAATGTGTGTCTCATAGGCTATTTTTAGCCTCGTGGACATTAAAAATTCTTTCTTTCTTTCTTTCTATCGGATGCTACCATATCCTCCTTTTGGAAGCGTGTTTCACGTATCGTTGCAATGTTACATCTGGTTTCTTGCTCCTTGACATTATGCGTGAACAATGGGATTATTCAAACGTTCAAATTGGCAGATGCCTAAGTAGTGGGCATCTGTGTGACGGTTATGCCAAGTAGTGAGTCGTTGGAGTTGATCAAGTAGATGAAAATTAGTGGGCACGGGTTTTTCAGAGGCAAGTTAAGTTAAGTTTGTTATATTCTCTGACAAGAAATCAACATATTACATTCCATAATGCCACTTGCTTTGTATTACACAACTGACCATAAAAACTTGAGTTGATCAAACGTTCAAACCGCACTGAAAATACATGTATCCTGTGGACGGCTCCAGATGAGAGGCAAGTGGTGGAATATATAGACGTTGAACGAACTTGGTAAATCTCTCTCTCTCTCTCTCTCTCTCTCTCTCTATATATATATATATATCGGAGCTAATTTTACAACATTTTTTTCCTCATCTATCTATCTATGTTCACATTGGCATCCCTGTGCGCTTGGCTGTGTGGTTGGTTGTATGGCATCCCTCTGTGCTTGGCTATGTTCAGATTGACATCCCTTACTTGGTTCGATTCTGAGTCAGTAAGTATGTGGTATGGATTGGTCTGTGTGTGAGTCATTCATTCATGTCTGGGTAGATAGAGGAGGAGTGTTTGTAATTATTCCGTTGCATGTAGCTAATGTTGCTAAGAAATGTTTGAATGACACAGGTCATTGAGGTTGTTTTTGAGGTTGGCTGAAGAAATGAAATGATTAATGGGAATCCCAGAACCAATTCAAGGTATGGTCATGTAACTCTCCTTTAAATTAGTTTAAACATTGTGCATCAACCATTTTTATAGGATTTTAAGCTTTGCGTCATTCTAAATAATTTAAACAATTTTTATTAGAATTAATTTTTCATATCCACCCTTATCTAGACTTATCTTCAGCTCTAGCTTAACTTGTTGGTTAAATATGCACCCTATTGTGGTGTGTGACAAAAATAATGAATCCCCAATTCTTACTTTTCACCCTGCGTACCTTTAATTCATCTACCTCACTCTTGGCCTAGCAATTCTCTTTTTATTTTCTACAATTCAAATTCGGCCCCACTTAGAATTATTCAAATTATACCCCACTCATAGAAGTTTACTAGCCCTACTAGAAGTTCCCCACTACTACAATTTGTCCGAGTTCCCCACTACTACAATTTGTCCGAAGCCAGTCCAGGCTAGGTTTTATTCATAGAAACTATCATCCGTGTCATCTTTTATCGAAGGAAAATAGTATATAATTCCTCATCCAGTTTCTAAGATCTCCACTACATCTCCTCACCCTGGATCTACACATATCTACTTTCCTCTCAGATTCCTAAGTAGAAACCTCCATTGTCTTCCCAAGCCATGGCATGACGCCTGCATCCTGTGTACTTTGAGCTCACAATCCTTCCTGGGATGAAAATATCACCATCCCCGTCATCAATCAGCCGATCCATTGAAATCGTGCATGAAAAACCCTTAGAGCTCACCAAGCCGCTGGTTGCCACGACCCAGATTTCGCTAACCCAAGTGTTGGACGAAGTTGAATTCGACGAAAGGTTAGAGTGGATGTTGAAACTAAAATTCCCCTCAGCCCGCCTATAAGGTAAACTCGATATCATGATTCGTTTAAGAGAAAAATGATGGTTGGAGCCCGAGTATCCCCAACCCTACGAAACTAGAGGGTACTCTTCTCCCGCTTACCCTTCCACGCCAACCCCCCCGTAGGGAACCCTTACCCTTATCAGCAACCAAACCCTTATCCCAAATCGAACCCTAACCCTTACGGGGGTTCATATTATGACGAGGTTCCGCCAGTGGGATCCTCTCGTACACCTTATTCCGCTATTTAGGCAGCTCCTGCGCCTAATTATGTGCAACCTGAGAAACAAAAAAGCAGTAAGTTTGGGCTAGCAATAGGGGTCGTGGGTGGCATTTTAGGGGGTTTTCTTCCGGATGAGGTTATTCACCATGAGGAGGATAATATTGAAGAAAAAACTTTTGAAAATGTTGAATATTACGATGGTGGCAACGATGACTATTAAGAATAATTAGAAATGTCTGGCTTCTGGTCCTTTTGTTGTTTCTGCATGGCACTTTAATTTTTGCTACGAACAAATGTTATGGTTGTTTTCTTTGCTTTAGGGCATGCAATTCTTTTGCATGAATCCTATAGTAGTATTAGCTGGTTATTAAGGCGGTGACGGGAAGTGGAATAGTTGGCTCTATTAAGACACTTCCCTTGATGGCTTCTAACTGTGGAATAATGTAACACAAAGGTCAAAGCAGAAGCGTTTGAGCTCAGATATGCTCCATAATTCACCTAATTGACATAAATGCAGATTATTGAGGAGAGATTTCAAAGGCATATTAGTTTTTCTAAACTAAGTGGTGATAATTTTACAAAGCCACCATGCATTGATACATTTCTGTGTTGTTCAAATCTTAAAATATATCGTTAAGGACAACAAATTGAGTTTTATTTTAATGTTTCTTTGATAGACATGTCAATTTTTTTTAATATTAATCGTTATGTGCAAGAGCTAGCGGTGTTGGTAGCGAGAGATCTGTGAGAGAATCTAAGGCTCCGATCCAATTGGATATCGAATGCCAACAAACTCCACATGTCGTCCTCCAACAACACTGTGGATTCCAATGAGAACGATGCATGTGCCATTAATGTTTCATCCTCCAACAACACCGTGGATTCCAACGCGACCAACCCCGTATGCCGAGGTCAAGCGAAAACGGGGTGGTGTTGAGCTGTGTTGGAGAATGATCGAGCGTATTCAACGATGTAGAAGAAGATGTTGGAAATCATTAATTATTGAAATATGCTGCCTCAAGCTAATCATGTAGCTTATTTTTCCATTTTAATTCAAAATTAGATGCTCTAACTAGCATTTTGAATAAAGTCCCATAAGAAAGCTTGTAAGGAAAAGAACTTAAAAATAAAAAAAGAACGTGAAAGAAGAAAAGAAAGGATAGACTTAAGATGCTAAGAACTAATTGTGAAGACAACACAAATACCTTGTAAGTAAAAGTAGTTGTGAAAAATTAGAAGAGATTATCTTCAACTCACTATCAAATCGGATGGTGAAATGATTAAAAAAATAAAACGCAAATGATATACCAAGTATGAAACTCTTGTCGAGACAAAACAAGAGAAAATTTTATCATTATGATTCAATGCAACACATTAAATATTGAAGATAACATAACAAAATTCGACAAGAATGATTCCAACTTGCCATGTAAGGGAAATATGTAGTCATGGCATACAAATTTTTGTTACAAGTAATTAATGATCAAAGATAAAAGTTGAACCAACTTATAACATTATCTAGAAAAATGTGTGAAATTATTAGACATTATACTATATGTACATAGTAAAAGGTGTGAAATTATTTGTAATCGACCATGCCTCAATCTTGTAGAGTATCAACCTAATAGCATTGCATGCAACGATATTTGTTACCATGATGTTTTATAAGGGAAATCATCAATTATTGAAAGATGTTGCCTCAGGCTAATAGTGTAGCTTAGTTGTTCATTTTCATTCAAAATTGCATACTCCAACTAGCATTTTGAATAAATGAATCCCCAAAAATTGGGGAAAATACTAACAAACAAGACATATTCACCACCATCCAACATGTTCATACATACATAGGACTTTACATTACCAAAATCATATTGAGATACACAATATATACTGAAGCAGACAATCTTCCTATAACCAGTTGATCTCATTTCCTTAGCATGAATGCCTAGAGCCGTATCACAGTAATTTTCATGAATATTAAATAGGAGCATGCAATCAATCAAAATCAATATAATTTTAGTTTAAGGACTTGTAATGTTGACGGTGCAATACATATTGAGAAAACAATTAAGCACATACCTAAGATCAAATCAAAATTTTTGTAGGAAAAAAAATCATAAGTTTCAAGAAGGCATATAAAATTGGGACATTGAGAACAGTAGCCATGCAAAAGAGGGAAAGAACTGAAAGCTTTCCTACTAAAATTTTGTTCAAGTCTTCTACAACGTGCACGTCTTGTTAGGAAATTAAGCAAAAAAACAATGTTTCTCATTGGGGTAACTATGAAAATGGAAGAGTAGTGATAGCTGAGAAGTGTAAATACTAAATAATAATTCATAGAAATATATAGAATTGCAATTGACACAAATTGTTTTAAAAATTTCCAACAACCCAAGTTTCTCCTATGCCACTAAATCTCATATCCAACTACATTACGGTTCATAAAAAATATTCAATTACATTTCTAAAAGAAATTAGGAATTTTCTTTCCTAGATAAGTAAAATGGACAAGAGTTTGATTCCAATGATAGATGGAAAAAATGTATGGAAGACAAAAAACCACAAAAAGCCTCCAAAGAATTACAACAACTAGACAACTCCATATAATGAGTTTATAGATGGGGGAGGATCTAATCACACAAGAATACCACAATACTGATTCATATGAGAAAATATTTTAAATAGACAAGGAAAATGTTCAATAAATGAAATTTAATAGTGGCACTTATACCTATTGACCTTTTAAAAGAAGTGTAGAAAGAAAATTGAAAGAATATGCACCAACTTCTAATAATATCACATGCATTAATAAGATATTGATTATTCTTCTGTGGAACATTGTTGCTTCTACTATTTGTGACAATGGTGCAAACCCCATTAAGTGTAGTTTTTACACCATTTTTAAGGCCAATATTCTTGCCCTTGATTATAGGAGTTAACCTTACTTCTCAAGAAATATCAGCCTCTAGTGATATGGAGGAATTCCATCCTTATCTAAAATATGTTCCTTATCATGGTAAATTATTTCAGCCTCTCAAGTTCAAGTGATTGAGAAAATTTTGCATACCACCACATAGAAAAAGAACTAGGTGGAGAGTCAATTCCTTTAGACTAAATTTGTAAAAGTCCTATCTTAAGGTTTCTTATCCCAACAAAGGTCAACCTTTGCTAATCTAGAGGAATTCCTTCCTTATCTTGAATTTTAGCATTCACATAAGAGCTCTTAACATAAACTATAATTGTATTACAAGTCAACATATTCACAAAGATCTACATATTACTTGGGAGATGAAGGATAAGCAAAAGGGTAGGTTCCTCTGAAAATTATAATCAACTACACTTCTATCATCTTCAAGCTCGTGCCTAGCGAACATCAACCTTTGATGATTTAGAGGAATTCATTGCCTTGTTTTTTAGCCTTGAAATTATTGAGAATCTGTGAGCTATCAACTTCATAAGTAATTTTCATCCCATGTAGGGTTTTGAGATATGCACTACACCTCTCAAATAGAGAACCAATTAGATTTACTTATGAGTTTCGAGATCTTCAAGATTTTTTGTTTAGTCCTTGACTACTTGTAATGTGAAATATATCATGAGGTAAGTGTTTTGATGTTCATCTGAGTTTACTAGCCATTGCGTTTATATGGATACACTAATTTCTATCAATATCAAAGACATTACCCTTCATTGTAAATATTGTTAATAAGTGCACACACACATTTTCAGTTGCCTTTTTGAAAACTTATTAAAAACCATTTTGCAAATTTGTCAAGATACTACCCTGCATATTTCTTTGCAATTTAAAAAAAAAATAATATTAATATCCAATAAATTTCATATAACTATTATATAAAATTAAAAATAAATAACACAATAATATAACATGTGGGGAAAAATCTCTAGTCCTCCAGCCTTACAACATCTTATTCAAACATTCTAAAAATAAATAAAATATTAAAATGAAAATTAAATCCACAGTAAATTCTAAATGCAAATACATAATAATGTGACTAAATAAAAACAGGGAAAAACGTGATTGGAAACCCTATTAGAAAGGTGTGGGTTTGAAAGAAAAAAAAACGAGCATTAATGGAAAGAACAAAAAAAACCAAACAAAAGCATGAGCCGACCAAAAAAGGCATAAACCCAACCTTTTTCAAAGAGGTGCGGTCGGCGGGATTCAATTGAAATTTAAAAAAGCATGAAATCTAAATTGAAGAGAGAGCATGTATTTTCTCTACGATTCCGGAGGAAGTAGAGGCAGTAAAACTCTTGTAGCCATTGAAGGGAGTTGGGGAATCCCTATATATACATATTAAGTGCGATCATTTTTCCAGAGTTTAAATCTTCTTCTGTCCATATCCAGTTTGGTTATGCTTGTGTGTTTGGCTGTCTGTGTGGTTTGAGTTTGGGTTTGTCTGTGTCTAGGTCTAGGTCGAGGTCAAGTTTGTGTTTGAGTCAGTCATGGCCGTGTGGGATAGAGGAGGAGGGTGACAAGAGAATGGAAGTTGAGTTGTTTAACATTTTTTGGGTTCATAGAGATCAATTATCTATCAGAAATGGTATGGATCAAATTATATTTAATTTCAGTGTTTTTGTTCATCTCTGATATGCTGCAAGACCTAATTCCATTTCATAACCTTGTATTTTTGTTTGGTGAATTGCAGATTATTGGAATGAATGAAGAGCTGAAGTTGCAGAGCAGGGAAATGAATGAAAAAATGATAGAGGTGGTTGATGTTGCTGTTGTTCAAAGACTACTTGGCTGAAGAAATGAAATTGTTCCAACGAATCCCAATTACCTCACTAAAGACATGTAATCGAATCCCAATTCCAGGTATATAGCGATGGCCCTGTATTTCTCCTTTTGATTAGTTTAAACATGGTGCTTAATAGCCATTTTTATTGAATTTAAGGTTCAATAATTTGTATTGGATTAATTTTTTCCTTCAATGGTTCAATCGGCCTCCTCAATCATTTTTATTAGATTAAATTTTTCCTTCATTGCTTCAATAGGGAAGGCCTCCTCAATAATTTGTGTTAGATTAAATTTTTCCTCCCATCAGTCTCTCTGGCTCTAGCTTCACCAATTTATCCCCTACCAATTCAATTCAAGCACCACTAGATTTTTGAATGACTTCTCATAGCTTTGTATTTGGGTTTAATCTTTGTGGATTTCCCGTATAACCTCTTCTTTATTAGTTTAACCCATTAGTTTAACCCATGGGATTTTTTTCCTTTTGGGTATACCCTGTTGTATATTATGTTGTGTATTGGTTTAACGTGAGATTTTTTGCTATAATGTGTTGTGTATTGTGTAATATTCCAAATTAGCCTTGCTAATTGGAATATTGCATTTTTGTTTAATTTTGCCGCTTTAGCTAGAAATAATAAATAAAGTGAGAAATAAGAGGGGTCACCTCACTTTAGTCACCTCACTTTATAAAATAAAGTGTTTTCCTAGTTGATTGACGTTATAACTTAGAGAGGGGGCCTTGGGGGTCCACATGAGTATGAGGGGAGGCCTCATGCTGACCCAAGGTTAACTGCGCAGGCCAAGGAGAGTGAAGGACGCAGTCAAGGTTTTGGAGGGAGTTTAGCACTATAAAAGGTGGGGTTCTCACCTCATTTTGGCATTGTTGATTTGATATTGATATTGAGAGCTAGACTTACCGTCTGCACTTGACTGCTGTAGGTTGTTTGGCAGGTACACGTACTTGTTTAGTGCCTTAGAGTGTCTCGGCAGAGGAATCTCACCCTTGGCCTCGGGGGACAGTGCTGCCACAGTGAGTTATTTTCGAGCATCATCCGTGAGTTTCGGTGGTAATTGCATTGGTTTACGGTGGAGGGTGGCAGGAAGGAGATACCCTTCTTGGTACGCGAGATCCGGGGAGATGAGACGCGAGATGCGGGAGAGATAGGACGCAGTGCGGAGAATGGGGCGCGGTCACGAGATGGGGGAACGCGGTCCGAGGGCGAGAAGGACGCGGTCACGGGCGAGAGGGACGCGGTCCGGCGGATCCGAGGCCAGAGCATCGGATGCGGGATAGGGAGTGGAGATTCCGGCGGATCCAGCTCTGGAGGATGCAGATCTAGAGAGATAGGACGCAGATCTGGATAGGGAGGACGCAGATCCAGTCAGGGAGGATGCAGATCTGATGAGCAGGGTCATTGTGTGGGGTTTTGGCAGCGTTTTTCAGTGTTTCCAGCCCTGAGGAGTTTGGTTATCTCATCTGGAGGACTTGTGGTTGGATTCACCCCTTATTGCCAGCGTTTCATCTTTCTTCTGCGCTGTCACTAGCAGAGACAGCGTTTTCACTGGTGAGGGTTTGATTGGTGGTGGAGCATCAGCTTCACATTTTCTGGGGTTTGTCTGGAGGATTGAGATCAGCCATCTTCCAGTTTCCAGCTCACAGTTCCAGTGCATTGCAGCAGCAGTTTTCCATAGCAGTTTCTTCAGCCAGCTAAGACGCTGTCCCTATTGCAGCCATTATTTGTTCTGAGAGGGTCTCCACTTGCCTAGGGCAAGGATAGGTGCACTCATTCTGATTATCTTGTACCCCTATATATGTATTCTCAGATTAATAAAATGGCTTAGTGTTTTGGCATTTTATGTGTACTTGTTCCATGTTCTGGTTCCGACATTTTGTTTTATATATCTGTCTGGCATATTTATGTGTATTACTGGTTATTTCCCTTTGGGGATATTACATATTGTGCCATGGATTTAAGGCTCTGTTTCCTCTTTTTGCTATAATGTGTTATGTATTGTGCCATGGATTTAAGGCTCTGTTTCCTCCTATTGTGCCGCATCAGCTCATGGATTTAAGACTATTTTTCCTCCTCATGGATTTAAGGTTTTTTTTACCCTCGTGTCGTGTGCATCAGCCATGGCTGTTTCCTCCTCAAAATTTTGTTATAGCCTTGCGTAGTGTGCATCAACCATGGACTTTGCTTCCTCCTCAAAAATTTAAGCCTAATGTGTCCACCGTTCCATTTTCTTCATTCATTGCTTCAATTCATGCATGTCTGTAGATTTAGTTTAACCTGTGGTTTTTTTCGTGGTAACATTCCATGTCTTGTGCCCTGTGTTTATTTTAACAAGAGGTTTTTTAATATTTCCATTATTTTAACCAAAGATTTTTTAATATTTCTTGTTGTGTATTAGTTTAATCCGTGGTATTTATTTTTATTTATAACCTACTATGTATGGTGTTATGTGCTGCTATTTTAATCCATGGTTTTTAACCCTTATATTTTTATCTGTAACCAATACTAATTAAAACCTCGGTCAGCCAGTCTGTTCTTACCACCGATGGAGATCACTTTGTTTGTTTGGCAAAAGTCGCCCATCGGATCTTGCAGGTACAGGCTCCCAGCCCACAACCAAATATCACTTAGCTGAGGGAGGAGTGTTATATACGTAGATATAGTGCGATACTTACAACTTTCAACCTTTATATTTTTATCTATAACCAATACTAATTAAAATCCACCCCGAAATAATTTTAACCCAAAACCCACCAATGAATTTATTGGCTCAATCTCATTAATAGAACCAATTTAGTTTGAAACCCGCTTCTATATATACACGTTTTCAAATTCATAGTACATACAACTCTGTGAGTATCACTGGTTTATTCAAATTTGAAATTAATAATAGTCCATTGCATCTATTGGGAATTCTGAGTTATATAGCCCTCTTTGGCTTCTCCTCTGGAATCAGTTACAGCCTTCGCCTTCTTTGGGGATTCAACGCCCCATCAAGTCCAGTATTAGCTAGTCCCTCTACCATTTCTACTCATTTATCTCCCTTTCTCCCTCTGGCTTAGATTGAATGAAATGGCCCTCTTACCATTTGTTCGTACAGATAGATATTTGGGAAGATAGTTAAATTCAGATATCTTGTGGGTTATGTGTTACTTTAATCCATAGTTTTTAACCCTTATATAATTTTTATCTGCAACTAATTAAAACCCTAAAACAATTTTAACTTGTCAATTAAACTCATTATTGGCTCAACCTCATATTATTGCATCTAACAATTACCGTTTATTAAATTTTCAAACAAATATTTACTAATATACATTTTCAAATTAAGATAGTGCTTTGTAAGTTATATCACTAGTTTATTAAACTTTTAAATTACTATAATCCAGCTCAACTCTTTCGGGTCAATTGCAAATTCTTTGTTATATAGCCCTCTTTGGCTTCAATCCTCCAGAATCAGTTAAGTTACATTACATTACAGCCTTCGCTTTCTGTGGGCATCTAGTATTAGTATATTCTACCATTCATACCCATTTATCTCCCTCCTATATTAGCTAGCCAGCATATATTCTACCATTTTTATTCGTCCTCAATTATCTATGGAGGAGTCTTTTGATCTACGAATTAGGAGTTGATGTGACAACTCCCGATCGCCCAGCTCCGGTGACCCCCCCCCCCCCTCTGGTGCGATGTGGACCCCGCTCTCGACGACGGCACAATGGCGATGGAAACGTTAGCGGACGACACAATGGCGACAGAACTCCAACGTTAGCGGACCCCACCCCTCGCGCCTCCTCCGCCACTCCTCCTGCTCGCGCCGCTCCTCCCCCACCCGCCACCCCCACAACCCCCAGCCACCTACTCGACATTAATGCTGCGTTTTTTTTTAAATTTGAAATTCAAATAGTTCCTGGTAACCTCAGGAGACCCCATCATTTTCCAAGCAACTCCGCGACATGCATTAGCTCCGAGGTAGCCAGCTATGCTCTGAATCAACTTAGCGCAGAGGTAAACACACATACCAATAATGGCTTAATTATCATGATCTGATTAAAGAAAAATGTTTTATTGTTCATTTATTTGTAGCCAAATAAGTTTTCAGTATGTATTCTATAGTTTTACATCCTTGCGTTATTTGTATTTTATTTGAGTTGAGATACCTAATATTCCAAGACACGATCTTGATATTAAACATGTTTTCAAGGAAGGATATATTTCTCCCTTAGATCGATGGACTGCCCTGAGTTTGTGAGGTGTTCTCTTGCCTCCTGTAACTTTTCTTTGGTTTCCTTCCTACCACTCACTTTCCCTGTTCCATGTTTGGAGGGCTTCATTGAACTAGTTTTTATTCCCAGATATTGAGCAGTGCAGCTCATAATTTATATATATGTGTAGCATTGTTTGCATCCTTTTTTTAATTTGAAGTATCAATTTTTGATCCATGATTTTGTTCTTATTTCCTTTAAGAAAGCTAATTATGGAGGTTTTTGTATAACAATGGAACACTCCTAATTGATTTTATCTAGGGGGCAAGCTAACTTTTGGAGGCTTTGCTAGACTTGGTTGTTACTTGCCTCTTTTGTGCCAGCATATTTATGGATTGCAAGTACACGCTTTTGGGACTTAGAGCTTGACCTGTTTGTTACCCTGGCTATGAATGTTGGCAAGAATTATCTTTGATTCCAATGTTCATACCACAGTGGCATGATCAATAGATATATGATATTAGTTCCTTTAAAGATGAAATGCAAAGACTGACTCTGTTAGGCTTTCCCATTGCAAGCCACTGCATATTAATGATTGATAATAAGTGGCGCTAGTAGTTTTGAGGCAACTGTAGTGGCAGATTACAATTCATCAGATTGTTGTCTTGTAGCATCTTAATAAAAATGAGTCAATAAAGCTGAATGACATCAAAAACCAAATCTCTTCTATTCATTTTGTTCATAGGTTTTTGAAGCCAAACAATTTTTGATTATCTTTTCGATAGTTGACATCCTTGCTTTATTTATATTTTATCTGCATAACTTGTACTTTTTATATATGCATCTCAAGATTTGTATCCTATTGAAATTTTTTCCCTTGATTTTGTTCTTCTTTCCATTAACAAAGCTAATAATGGAGGTTTTATATAAGAATGGGTTACTCCCAATTGACTTTATATTGGTGGAAATTTACTTCAGGAGGCTTTGTTAGTCTTGGTGGTTATCTGCCTCTTTTGTGCCAACATCTGCCCCACTTACAAGCACATGCTTTTGAGGCTATATAGTTTTATCTGTTTGTTGCCCTGATTAAGAGTATCCATAGATTCATAGCCATAGCATAGTGGCATTATCAACAGATATATAATAGGAGTTCCTTAATTGTGGAAGCTAAAAGAGTGAATTTGGTAGACGGGGCAATTGTAGTAGTAGATTACAGTTCATAATATTGTTGTACTTATACTGTCTCAGTGGGAACAAACCAGGAAATATTTATGGCATCAACAACCATATATATTTTATTGAATGTCTCCATTAATCAGACAATTAAAAAAAAAAAAATTATCAAGCAAAACCATAAACCTCAGTAAGTTTAAAACTCTGTTGCAACATCCTCTTGACTGCATCTAAGGTCCATAAGACTCTGAAAACTAAATAATGGAAATGTCAAATATTTGGGGTAGCCAGACTCACATTTACTATGATGATGTAGATGCGTAGATACTACTGAAGAGAATCTCAAGACAATTAACAAATACAGGGATAAAAGAGGTTACCAGGCCTTTTTAGAAAACTGTCACTTAATATGACTGTTGAAAAAAAAATAGTCCCATCATTTTAAGGTCCAATAAACCAGAAGTTCGAAAGAAGTTAAGCAGATAATAAAATAAAATGATAGCAAGGCAAGATGAAATGATATATACCCATGTATTACGCAATCAGGTAACAGAGAGAAGCCAAGGAAAACTTAATCTTTGTTAAGTGGATATTTGGTATGCATATAAATTTTTTTCCTGTGGGCGCTGGAAAATCATTTTCCAATGCCTACAGGAAAACAAAATTGTATGCATACCAAATATCCACTTACCAAATGTGCCTTCCTATTTGATACTACCTATGTACTATCTATAGTATTCCTTTTGACCATTGAGAAACATCTGTCCCAATAGTCTTCCTTTTTATAGGCATATAAATTTTTTTTCCTGTAGGCGCTAGAAAATCATTTACAGTGCCTACAAGAAAAAAATGTATATGCCTATAAAAAGGAATACTATTGGGACATATGTTTCTCAATGGTCAAAAGGAAGACTATAGATAGTACAGAGGTAGTATCAAATGGGAAGACACATTTGGTAAGTGGATATTTACTATGCATTTAAATTTTTTTCCCTGTAGGCGCTGGAAAATTATTTTCTAGAGCCTACAGGAAAAAAAATTTATATGTTTCTTGCTCAAGGATGTTGGTCCAAGAATTTAAATTTTTTATGTTTCCAACCCTTAGTTAGCCACTACATGTGATCAAGCCATCACATTGCTGACTAAGTCGAATTGCTCCTTCATCACAGATCCTAGTTGTGGGTATTTGGGTGGTCATTGTAAGAAGGTGCCTCTTGCACATCGTGCTGCCTACGCAACATATGCACAATAGAAGGGGTGGGGGCTGAAAGGTTCCAGGGTCATCATAGGGCTCATTTATTTGTGCAGGAATCATTTGCAAGGTTCCAGGGCTATCATAAGGCTCATTTATTTTTGCAGGAATCAGTTGAGGCTTACTTCAATGTTGTGGCCCTGAAACTCAGCTAGAAATCAGGAATCTCAAAACCATGATGGGTGTTGAGAGGGAAAGCATTTTTTGAGTATGAGACCTTGGAAGAGGTCTCCTATTTCCCAACTCTCCTTTGTCACACTAGCGGTTGGAGAAAACGACATGTCAACTCAATTGCATTGCACGAGAAAACGAAGACTCTACTGGATATAGTATTGAAAGACAAGCAAGAAGAAATTAATAATGTGTTTGCCTCTTAATTAGAAGGCATCAAGAGAACACAAGATTTATTCATGAAAAGATTGGATTGCAAAGTTGGTCCATATAAAAAGTCATCTTCAATGTAATTTTGATCCTACCATCGAGGTTGAAGCTTAAAGGACCTAACTATTGTTTTCTCCTGGGATTCTTAACAGTCTGCTAGCTGCTTCTCTGGTTTTGTGTTATGTTTTGTACTGTTAGGATATAACCAGAATGTGTGGGTTTTCTTTTTGAATTTCTTTGTAATGAATAAGTGGGTAAGTCCCCTAGGTGATATTGAGAAACCTCCTAAGTGGAATGATGAATCAACACTTCATGAATGAAAAATGTAATCTGGTTTTGGAATGTTGAATCAGCACTACATCAATGCAAAATATAATCTGGTTTTGATTTCTGTGTAATGAATAAGTGGGTAAGTCCCCTAGGTGATAGTGAGAAACCTCCTAAGTGGAATGATGAATCAGCATTGCATGAATGCAAAATGTAATCTGGTTTTGGAATGTTGAATTAGCATTGCATGAATGGAAAATATAATCTGGTTTTGAATACAACAAAAATATTATATTATTAATCAACAAACCGTTAGAGTGGATTTCAGACCCATTTCCTTGTGCAACCTGATATATAAATTAATCTCCAAGATAATCTCCCAAAGGATAAAAAGACTACTTTCTGAAAATTTGTCTCCAAATCAGTTCGGTTTTTTGAAGCTGGGGTTCTTTTCTTACCACTTTGCACATACGAAAATACAGGATTTTCTCATTTCTACAACCAAGAGATGGCACATGGAATGTGCTGCACCAAAAGATTCAAACATTGTAAACTTCAATGAGACAGTTCCATCATGTGGTAGCATGTGGGAAGACAACAATTTCAAATGTTTTCCAGAAAAATGTTTCACTTATTCAGATAGGTTAAGTGCCAATAAAATGGCCAGTACATAAAATAACTAGATTATGGTAGAGGGTTTACTTGTCCAATAGGGAAAGAGCTTCTGACTTAGTTCGGTCTAAGTTGGATACAAGTTATGCTCATATCCCATTATTTCTTTTTTCTTTGATAGTAGACATGCATTGTGCAATGAAGAACAAAATGAAATGAAAATGACGAACAAATGAAATGACACAAAATCCTCTACTCAAACTTTCGATCTCATCTGCTCTAAATTTTGATTCTGCATCATTCCAAGTATCTCATGCTTTTCTTTTCTGAACAAACCTCTCTTTTCCAAACCCTGATTGGACATTTGAACAAACCTAATTTTGATTTTATTCAAGGAAGTAAGGTGCCCTGCAACTTTGGTAAAGTTAGGAAGTGTGTTCATGTGTGCAAGGTGCCTTGATTTCATAGATTGAATCTATAAATTCATACATGTCTGATATTAATTTATTTATTTTGTATGTTGTAGGTTTTTTAAGTGTGGACAATGGTCGAAAAGTGGACATTGTGTATCGAAGTTTCATGTCGTCCAAATCCTGGACAAGCCACAGTTAAATATGTGCTTTACAATCCGGCGTGAAATCATGTCGCGCACAGAAACATAGATCTACATGGGAGGACAACTAATAATGAAGCCTACTATATCACCCTTATTGAGGGCTTAAAAGAGGCAAAAAACAATTTTGTGAATGATATTGTAGTTTACATGAACTCGCACCTCATCTGCAATCAGCTCAATGGCATCTTTGAAGTTCGAAAAGAAAATTTAAAACCCTATACACGGAAGAAAGAATGTGGAGCTCTCAGTTTAAATATTTTAGCATAGAATGGCTTTCAGACATTCATAGGATGTCCACTAATATACTGGTGGCAGGAATGTCAATTGTAGATACAAGTGTTAGAGATGACACCGGATCACAGTTTATTGCAAGTGAAGTCATCAATCATCATCAAGATAACTCTCAAATATGTGGATGTGTTATTCTTATAATTTTTTTTGGGGCTATGATGGCATGGTTCTTTCACTAGAGAAGAACCGATTGTAATTTTTGGATGGTTCGCGATATAATACATGAATCTTTTTTAGGGTATAATTATTTTATGTTGCGTTATTTTGCCATTTTCCTGTTGGGTAAAAACTGTTTTTGTTTTTACTTCCTTGGGATCTAATACATGATAGATTAACATGGATATTTTTTCAGAATAGTAAAAATAAAACTTAAAAACAAATTTGACACTCTATAGTAGGTATTCTATATAATCAAATAGCTGGGTAAAGCAGCTCAACAATTCTATATAATTAACCCTGTGCTCCATTCAAAAATTGTATATAAATAACTCTAACTGATGTGCTGCATTCAACGCATTGCAACAATACATAATAATGAAACCCACAATGTCAAATGCAAGTCAATTGTTCAATTCTCATGTAAATTTTTATCAGAGTTTTGATCTCTTTCATATCATCCCATCAATTAAAAAACTTGCATTTTAAAGTCACATATAGTCAGCTCAATCTGAAACAGCATCAATACGGAGTGGCTCCAATAGGGCAGCACCTGCTCACCTGTTCATGAAGCTAATCTGCATGCAGAAAGCTACAAAGGCTCAATCTAACCAGACAAACAGTGACTTCCTACCACACTATTCTATTTGAGTTGTTCCACTGTATTCATTCAGGAATGTGGTCTCCATATAAAAAATTTGCTTATCAATGCCTGAAATATGATGAGCTCAGTGTGTCCAGAACAGATTGTAGTTGTTGCTTAAAAGTCACATGGAAATTTGTGCCTAATAAGTCACATAGCCATCCTAGTTAGTCTACCTCTTAGTCATAATGGTTAATAGAATGCAGTGTCAAAATAATCTTAGAGATTTAATAGTGATTTTATATGGAATGGGTAAAACCTAAAGAGGTATGTTGGTGGCCCCTTTGTCTTTTGCACAATCCATGAACATGAACATGAATATGGATTTCTACAACTCAATGGCTTTGCAACAGCAGCAGCAACTAAAACATCCAGAACAACAACAATTTGCAGATAGAAAATGGTGCAGTGGGTGTTGTCTTTATTTGGAGATGAAGACTGACCAAATTTGTGTATGGATTCAATGTATCAGTTGAAGATTAAATTGATGTTATTTCTCATGTAGTATATATATGAATAAAGAAAGTGATGTTCTGAATTAACATTCTCCACAATCCAATCTCTAGAAGTAAATGATTGAAGGTTGGAGATAAACTTTTCCGCTCAATCTCTTTACATATTTCATCAGATAATGGAGATAAAATTGTGCCAAACAAGCATTTGAGTTCCCCAACCACTTTGATATCTTCAATTAATCTTCTCCACCATCTAATTTTTCATTCTCCTCAAACACATTTGACCAAAGGATGGAGATAAAAATGTTGCAGTGAAATTTGAAATCAAAAAACAGTTCGAGGCATTTGCAGAAAGCACACCAATTCTACTACTAAATGAAAATGTGCCTATGTATTATAGTACTATCAAGCAAATTTACTGTTTTCCAACATAACATTTAAAAGTAAACAAAAAATTTCCATTAACTGCATCATCAAATTCCTAATGTTCTCTTTTCATTTATATAGAAAAAATGAAGTACATGTACACACTTGCACCTTATCAGAAGCTGGAATAATTTTAAGGTCTCCTAACCCTAGCTAGGGAAACCAATATAACCCTAACAACAAAGTGCTCCACACTAGGAATCACATGTAACCAAAGCTGGCCACTCCACCATGAATCGGTATGTCGGACAATAAACAAAAAGATGCAGTTTCTATCACAACTTTTTTCTGAAGCCAATTTCTATGTTGTCTCCAAGTTCTATGATGTCAGTGACCCAATCATCTTTGGATAGAGGGGGTCCCATTGAAGAAGTTGTTGTGTCTGTAACATGACAATGAATTTTTCATCAAAGAAGATAATAATATGACAAGTAATAAATGCATCAGAATACAGAGAAGATCAATTAAAAGTCTTGTCCTAAGCACCTTGACTCATCTGATAAAAATAGTTATAGTGTGTCTGTGAACATCCTTCATCTGAAATCACATTAATTGGATGCTCCAGCCTTGCAAACATTCTAGCACTACATTAACAACATGAACAACAACCAATGCTAATAGTTAGGAGCGAAGACAATGCAAACAAACATGGAAATTCACCAATTTCCGTGATGTCAGTGGCCCAATCTTGTTCTGGTCGAGGGGGGGCCAATGATGAACCAACGATGTTTGTAAGATAACAAAACAGTTTCCATCAGAGAAAAAAATAACATGTCAAATAATAGATGCATCAGAATACATAGTAGATCAATCAACAATCTCATCAAATGTACCTTGACTCATGTGATCAAAAGGTTGATTGTGGGTTTGTGTACATCCTTCATTTGTAATCACATTGATCGGATGTCACGGCCCTGCAAACGTTATAGCACTACATTAAGCTAAAAGAAATAGCAAAGATCAAAGACATTGCAACAAACTTGAAAAATCGACAAAGCGATCTAAACATAGCAACAAACTTGGAAGATCACGAATTTGATCTAAACATACTGATATCGTCTCCCTATATAACTTACTTGGAACATACTGATATTGCCTCAGCATATACAATATGTTTACTGCAGATTACCTAAATCAGCAATACTAATTCCACAAAACAAGCGAAAGACAGAATGCAGTTACATATCCAAGAAGAGCATTCATAATGGCTTGAGCTAGAACATCAAGGGAACCGAGAGATATCGAACAACATGCCAATGCACACAAGCATAATATACTATTTAAAATTTAATTAAAGGATATAAAATAATTGTGATAAAACAGAGGAATCACAGTAAGATGACTATGGGTGTAATATGAGTGTTACTATAGTGAAACTCCAAAACAGATGACAGGGCAACATATTCATGTATTATACTATCTAAAAGATAACAATAATATAATTACAAAAATATGCTACTGCTAATTGCCAAAACATAAATAAGAATCTCATGTAAAAGGAATGTCTAGAAACATAGAATTCAATTCCCCAGCCAAAATCCAGGGCATGGAAGTTCGTAGTAACATAAGAACATTGACATAACCTTGACAGTGCATTTTTTATAGTGATCTTACATGGAAGTGATGATATAATATTGTTGTGAACTAGTTTCATGATGGTGACACCCCCACTAAATTATAGATTATAAGTAAACCTAGTAGTAACCCTTGATGGAAGTGAATATAAGAACTCCTGGATTGACAATATTAGTGGCTTGTTGAACCTTATGACAATGAACTTTGCAATATAACCTGTGATCTCTCTCTCTATTGATTAAGCAAATTGTTTGCAACATGGTCAATGTTCATTTGTTAGTAGATTGGCAAATCTATGTGATTAGAATGACATTGGCAGTGAGCTTTGTGATATGCCAGTCACCTTGATATAGTTCAATAACCCTTTAAACTTGATAGAAACGATCATGCGTAATGATAGTGAATGGCAGTGAATTTTCTTATATGACATAAGGAAAGTAACAGATAGACACATGGCTTATGTATATTGCAATTGAATTAATGTATTTGATTGAGAAAACATGTGAGAATTCTTGGTGATGGTTTCTTTGTTTACCATTTGATAGGAAGAGCTGCATACTGTGTTTCTGAGGGCTTCTCCTTTTGGTCACCATATTTTTTTTCTAGGAAACTGCAGCAGCTCTCATAAGCAGGTGAATATTTATTTCCTAAGGTTTTGGATATCAATACATGGGTGTGACAGGTTTGGTCTAAAAGTTTGTAGGTCACATTTGTTAACCTTGATAAAGTTTTGATACTAGTCTTAATGCTCTGCTTTTGTTTAGCTCTTGATAACTTCTATGGTAGATTGCAATTGAATTAATGTATTTGATTGAGATAACATGTGAGAATTCTTGGTGATGGTTCCTTTTTTTACCATTTGATAGGAAGAGATGCATACTATGTTTCTGAGGGCTTATCCTTTTGGTCACCATCTTGTTTGTCTGGGAAACTGCAGCAGCTCTCAGAAGCAGGTGAATATTTATTCTCTAAGGTTTTGGATATCAATACATGGGTCTGACAGGTTTGGTCTAAAAGTTTGTAGGTCACATTTGTTAACCTTGATAACGTTTTGATAGCAGTCTTAATGCTCTGCTTTTTTTTAGCTCTTGATAACTTCTATGGTAGATTGCAATTGAATTAATGTATTTGATTGAGATAACATGTGAGAAAATGGCATCAACATTGAGATATGGTAAATGGCATCAACAGAGGACCTATAACACAACCTAATCATTTATGTCATAACTAATTATCATCATGGCTAGGGGTGTGTGATGGGAGGTTATACCACCCCTCTCCACCCCTTATACTCTCGATCTCCATGAATTCCTAAAATTTCTCCACATGCCACAACACACACTTATTGTTATCCATTAACTCCATGTGTTGTGTGCTTCTTAACTCGCCTTATTCTCAACCTAAAACCCCATACAAAGCCTTTGTATCCAATTTCTAAAGTATAATATAATTTTTTCAAAGCAGGGATGGGAATGCTTCTAGCCCTATCCATACATTAAGCATATTTCTTTTGGACACCCCTTCATTGGCCAACCAATCTAACAAAGAGTTACCCATTGCTTTTATATGGGAGGGGATTATGACCTATATTTTCTATGTCAATTCTACTTTCATAGACCCATTTTGACTCATTTACTTGATATATTTTTTTTGGGCTAAAACCATAAATGATTTTTTCCATAGTTATTATGAGAAGTTAAGGGTTTCCTTTGACGACCAAGTTGGAAAAGTGATTTTGGTTCACTATTTTATATCCTTTGATAAGACTTGTTGTTCAACCCCATTATTTGAGTTGCGACCTAATTGTTTTACAAACATGGAAGCTATATTTGCTATCCTATCCCCTAAATATCCTTCCTGCACTTGACTGTCCTAAGTTTCCCTTTGATGCCCCATCAAAGTTAAGATTTATGTGATATAGTGGAGGCAGAGACCAATTTTGCAGGGATAGATCCCTCTAGCTTGACTTGTTAGTGGTTTGATTTATTTTCATCTACTTAGTTTCCAATTATGAAAGATGAAAAATTCAACACTTGAGGGTTCCCACAACTTCCCACTAGGGAATATTATTATCTCTAAAAACTTGAGCTTTGAAAATTTTCCTTAAATTTGGTTTCTACATAAATGATACCATAATAAAATTTCCCCAAAAAGGTTCAATATCAACTGTATTACTAATTATCTTCTCTATCATACATTCATTTTACATACTACCAAGCAATGCACATTTGCACATAACCATAAAAGCATGGTAAACATATATAAACTCATTAACCATGTACAAGTGTAAATACATTAATTTATCATAGTAGACAACATATAAACATAATTAGAAACACTTATATTTTAAAGGAAACACCAACTGGATGCATACCTCAGGCGTTCCTCCCAGCGATAGACCATTCTAATCATAATCTCTTGGTTGTGAGTCACCTTTGAGTTGTGTTTATGACTCCATGAGGGAAAAATGGTTTCCTAAAGCCAACTAAGGTCCATAGTCACACCAACAATGTAACAATCCAAAGTACCAAATTGCAATAGCCTCCAATATATAGTATCTCATACTCCATAAGTCTAACCCAAGGTAGTGCACCCCCTTCTTAGCACTCACAGTCCTTCAAGTTGTGCCACTATCATTTAAGGGCTCAATCACATGTTTTCCAAGGAGTTTGAGAGATTTGTGGATCTATGATTTCCAATTACTTTGAAGAGTCCCAAAGTACCCTATAGGCCTCACACCAGGGAACCATGTCGCTACACTTCTCCCTCGAAGGCTCTAGCTTAACCCAAGGAAACCTAATGAGAAGTGTTCACATAGATCTCTGGACATTGAAATGAATGAAATCCGTTTACTCAACTCTTGGTACACCAAGATTTTCATTTTCTTGAAAGTGATTGGTCCATCAGGAGCTAGCCACAAACTAGTCTACTTTTGCAGACAAACCAACCCAGGATTTTCATTTTCTTGAAAGTGATTGGTCCATCAGGAGCCAGCCACAAACCAGCCTGCTTTTGCAGACAAACCAACCCAAAAATGATTGAAGGGTGACACTGTGCACATGCCTCTAGGGGATTAGAATGTTGACAGACAGCTTGAAATGCCACCATCCATGCCTTTGAACTATAACCCAGTAGACAACAAACAAAATGGGTTGAATTTTAAAATTTCTCACAATGTGATCATCAATAAAGTGCACTGCTTTTGAAGATAGTAATGACAATGCATATTCGTAATTCAGTTTAGCATAGTTACATTTTAATGGCTTTGAGCAAGAGCAGAGACAACTTTCAAAATTGTCATAAGTAATAAAAGGTTCAAATTCCAGGGAATTGTCCTTGAGTCTATTTTTTACGTTAATAAGTTTACCTAATTGGGGCATCTGAAAATTTGACTATTCAGAAATTGATATAGCAAATTTGGGTATGAAATCCTGCACTTGAAGTGGAGGAGAGGTCTGTAAATATCATCACTTTAAGTTATTGAATTTTAAGCATTGCATTGATGTCAAGCTATGTTATTACTGGCGCTATTATTAACTTTAAGATCATCAGTTTAATTAACAAGCAAGAAAAAACTTTTTTCATTTGAAAAAGAAAATCATACATGAGTCGGAATATTTATGTATCAAAATTGATTCTGTTATGATCCAATTTATACAAATGACAGAATGCAATAAATTTTCGAAAATTTTCCTGTAGGCGCTGGAAAATCATTTTCCAGCTCCTACAGGAAAAAAATTCCAACATTTTGGAACTTTTAAGTTTTTTATATATTGTTTCTTAATTTGATTACAAAATACTTAATATGTAACACAATTAAGTAATAAATGTAACAAAAATTATAAACACTCAAAATGGTTTAAAGAATAAAATGAAAAACAAATTCCAACATTGATGAAGAGGATATATAAACATTCAAAAATACTTACATTGCCAATATATAAAGACTACAATATTTGAAGAACTTATGTATCTGAGGGACAAGGATAGGCCCTCTAGTTTAATATTTCAGCTTAGTAGCCTGTAATTCCCTTTACTTTTCCATTTTCTAGATGCTTAAAAATGGTTTCCTAAAGCCAACTAAGGTCCATAGTCACACCAACAATGTAACAATACAAAGTACCAAACTACAATAGCCTCCAATCTATAGTATCTCATACTCCATAAGTCTAACCCAAGGTAGTGCACCCCCTTCTTAGCACTCACAGTCCTTCAATTTGTGCCACTACCATTTAAGGGCTCAATCACATGTTTTCCAAGGATTTTGAGATATTTGTGGATCTATGATTTCCAAGCACTCTAAATTTCACACAAAACACATCACATCAAATTTATTTCTTACTCTTTCACAACTACCAAAAAGAAATGGAGTACCTTAGTTTCTTCAAACTTCAAATCTAAAATTTACATTGAGATTATGGAATGTAATGAAATATCTGTATCAACACTGACATATAAGATCTGCCATATAATCATGCTTATTTTAACCACCTCCTCCTTGGGAGCCCTGTAGTAGAAGTCATATAACTCCCTAGAGTGCCCCTTTTGAAAGGAATTTGATATGCATTTGTAAATTGTGAAAACTATCATTGCATTGGTATTTTATAATCAAAACTTACTATTTGGATCAATAACCTATAATTATTCTATAACCATTCTTAGAGAACAATTATATATGCTCACGAGGTGTTTATTTGTTTTAGTTTGTTTGTTTGGAATGTAACATCATCGTGTAGAGTTAATGCACATTATGACTGTCTTGTTGCATTATTTAAACTATATTTCTTATAAATACTCATGTTTTTGTGACAAATGGGCAAGAGTGGGCACCTATATCGTTATGAGCTGGATGGAGCTTGTGCATTCAAAATATATGGTGCTGATGAATTTCCATATTTCAGCGAAGCGGGCTGGTTGCCCATCATTAAGTTGTTCAATGGGCATAAAATGGAACATTCTTCTGATTTCGTTGATACTTTTGATGGTAACAACGCAAAGGTTGAGGGGCTATTCTCTCCTGTAACATAGGAAAGCATTGCAAAAGAAACAAACACAACAGCTGAGGGAGAAAGGTGATTCAAAAGGAAACCAGTACAGGGTGTAAACCTGAATTTCTTCCTAAAAGAAAATTGTCATGACCCTTGCTGGAGTGTTGGGGTCCACTCGCACATTTTAAAACCAGAGTGGGAAAAACCAATGCGGCAGACTCAGCTTTATTTCACATGTGATGGGCATTTTTCTAAGGTCTTCCTTTATCACATGAGATTTTTGGTACACATGGCCGGGTTTAATAAGATGAATCTCCCTTATTTCTTGCATCAGAGCTTAATAAAAATGGTTGCCTGTGCAAGAAAAAGGAAGATTTTATATCCCCATGATGACTACCACCATGGCCTCATTCAAATCCTGTACCTTCATGCATTAAAGAAGCAAGAACAATAGCCAAGTGAGAGGGTAATTCCACAGCCACTTCCTAGAAAACATAGGAAGGAAAGGGCTTTACCTACAGAGGCCGAGAGGAGTCATCAAACTGCTGCAAAAGCCGCTGACAACCCTAACAGGAGGCATAGATGACAACAAAAAAAATTCGAAGAGAACAACAAAGATGAAACAATTGCAGAAATTCAGCATGCAACAGAATACTGTAAGAGGCCACGAAAAAGGCCTACAAACAAATTGAGGTTGGGGTTGAAATGCAAGTTAAATACCAAACTAAAGGAACCAATTGTGATTATTGATGAGCTTCCAGTAGAAAGTGAAAAAAAATTGCAAACAGTTCAGAAAAAGGGTAAAAGAGGGAGGAGGGCAGTGGCCGACAACAACCCCCTCAAAATCCTTACAGAAGCAGCACAGTTTGCTGAAATATGAAAGATGTGAAGATTGGAGTTTTACAAATGAAAATTTATAGAATTTCATGATTTTCTAGATTGAATTTTTGAAAAAACTTCTCTATATTCTTAGGTAGATCATGAGATTGGATTGGTAGTGAAAAAATACCTAATTTTAATCGATGCCTTCTTTGATTTTGAACACTAGCCATGATTCTAGGTGGTGACTGTCTTGGACTGATTTTGACTAGATTGAGGGCTACATACTCTTGGACTGAGGGCTACATACTCTGATCCAAGAGCCAGCTTGTGGCCTAAAGCAGGGAGGTTTTAAAGCCTTCAGCAGATGCCTTGGAAATTTTCTCTGGCCAGAAACATCTTGAGGAACAACACTTATAAACCAAGAAAATAAATAGCCTAACATTGAATACAAAATTGCCTTCAAAGAGTGAATACCTATATACACTCAAATTTAATGGAAACCTTGAGTGCTACTTTCTAGCATACAAGGATGTCCATTGCAAAGGTGTAAATTAAAATAACCCAATTGATAACTTATAATAAAAATCTAATTTAAGGTTGCAGCCTAGTTGAACGTCAAATTGACATATGATACACCTTCATTTGTGAGACAAGGGATCTCCTCTATCCAATGATTTGACTAGTTAATCTATAGAGGTGTACAGACTCTACCCTTCCCAATTCAACCTGATGACCTCCAAGGAGGAAACACATGTTCTTAATTTTTAGGATCACTCGAGCTATAAAATTTCATGCGCACTGAGAGATGGAATATTACTTTGTATGTTGTGGGTTAAATGAGCCTCTCCTACCAAAAAAAGGCATTCACCTATCCTAAAAAATAACAGATAAGATACCTATCAAGGGGCACTGAAAGAGACTATTCTCAAGAACATTTAGGCCTCTAGGTCATAACCATGATGGTGGAAACAAAGTCAGTTCTCAAAGGGCCATGCCTCCACCAACCACGTTAACAAAACAGGGTAGTGAAGGGCAGTGATTCAAAGGGAAATACGAAACCCCTAACCTATGCAATTCAGGGGTGGCATATGGTAATTGCATCCCTCAAGCACAAACCAGTTAATCTATGAACAATACAAAACCAAAAGGAAACCATACCTGACAAAGAATAAATGTAGCAGCCTCCTTGTGTTGTTACAAGAAAACCACTTCTCTACTACTAATCTATAGACAATGGCCACACAAATTCTCTGTGAAAATGAAAGAGGGTTTCAAAGTCTATGCAGAACCATGGATTCTATGGTAAACCCCTATTCCATGAAGAAATGACTTCAATAAGAAGCTATATAGAATGAGGGTAGAGAGGAAGGTGTTCCACCCACCCCCACCAACATACCATATATTAAAACTTGCACAACGTTGGTCTCTGGTCCTCTCTACAACACATTTTTCTCCTGACAGACACCTCCAAAAACTCCAAGGAATCAGTCTATCATCTGCCCTGCCGGCCCCACCAATCACAAAACAATAGAACAACCATAATGATTCCAAGAAAATATTGTTTAATACTTGTTTTTCAAAATCTTTACAAACCTATAGCCCAAATCCTCAAATTTTTGTAAGGTGGGGTAAAACCCCGAAAAAACACCATGATCGAAGATATAGTCTCTGCTGTAAGGATTGATAACTCTTCACACAGGAAAAATGAAAATTTTACTTTTTCTAATCCATGAATGTCATCTCCAATGGAGCTCTGCTTCCAAATTCAGGCTGTAAACCTGACACACAAAAAGATCATCTTGGTTTTACCTTATTGATAATTGAAGAAGCATTCTCTAGTGTGGAGTCTTAAGCATTACATTGCACATACTTGTGGATCCTATATGAAGCCAGGAATAAGAAGCGGCTACAAAAAAAAATTCCAAAATTTTCATACTCTTCCAGTAGTTCTCTTGAGTTCTTTAATAATTCACCTAGAGAAATGGCTCAACAAAACTCCAAAATTTCAATCCTCTTCCAGTAGTTCTCTTGAGTTCTTTAACAATTCACATAGAGGAATGGCTCAAAGGACACTCTATGCTTACTAGGCGTTCATGTTCTCACAGTGGTTTGAAGGGTATGGTCTTTTCTTGGTATCTCCTTAGATGTTTTCCTTTGCCTAAGATCCAACAAAAGCATGTGCAATGGTCCATCTAACCGGGTGAACCTCAACATAATAATATTTTGTATGCCCTGCAACTATTATATGCTCACCCTGTAGCTTAGCTTCGAGGATGGAAGATCATATATTGTAGAGGACTTGGTGGTGGGTATGGTGGTTTAACATTTTTGCCTTCAAATATTCTTTCCAAAACAATGGGATTGATACTTCCCTTTAAAATATCAAATAACTAAAAATTGGGGTTACTTTTAGAAGAAAAATAAAATTCACTGAGTTTATATTTCCTAATTTGCTTACCATGGGTAGGAATAATAATTGAATTAGGTACTAGCCTAATTTATTTATCTATGTCTTTCTAAGAATTCTAGAAGTTTGTGACTCTGCAATAGAAGGTTTAGGAAGTAAATTTTCATCAGAAATAATTGAAACCATAAATTCATCTTCTGTAGTGATAATTTGTTTACTTTCTGATTTTTTGTCTTCAATATCTAGTAGATATAATCGTGGTACATCTTTGAGATGTTGCCTGTGGCAGGGGACTATCCCAAGGGCATCTCCTACAAAACAGAGACACGAGGAAGTTCCCCCACCCCCAACAAAACCATGAAAAAAATTGCAATTCATTTGTGATTAGTAATTTTGAGTGGAACAACATTTCAATCCTAAGTGATGATTTTATTTATGATATTGTTTGTACTATAACTTCAATACTTATAGTATTATGTTTATGCAACATTGTCATTTGTTTTTCTTTTGTTTATAAAATGTAATATTGTGATATCCCCATTACAATGTCACAAAATCATGATGTTTTGATTTTATAATTGACATACCCCATTGACATCCCATGTTCCATCCCCTAGAAGTTGGGGTATCTCTCAAATCATCCCCAAATCTTGTTCCCTCATCACTGACCTTTTGCAAGACATACATAAAATAAATTGAAAAATGGAGTCTGTGAAGCCACAAAAACCACTGGATCAAGGAGAAGCAATTGAACTAATGTAACCAGATTAATCTCCAACCAATCACCATTAAATAGGATCTCATCTATCATTGGTTGAATAGCACCTTTATGGAATTGTCATGAAAGGTCTCTGATATGGTGGATGTTCAACACCTTATGTATAGTACCAGATTGGTCTAGAGTTTGTAGTTTGAATCTTTAAAATATTATAACCTACGAATCTGGAGGAGTTCCCCTTAATCCAAGAAAACTTTACAAATGCAATAACGAACATTAAATTAATTGAGCATTAAATTTTCTCTATAATCTCACTCTAAATAAAGGAGCTCCCTAAAGAAAGGACGTAAAATAATGAGTCACGACAATGCAAAAACATCAACACACGATAATTAAGCCATATACAATAAATACAATATGCAATTAAGCCAATGCAAAAACATCAATAGTGTATTTACGAGTCACAGCAATGAAAAAAAATCAATAGGACGATACACAGATAAATTCTCTGATAATAAGGTATAGAAATTTCATGATTACCAAGAGGCAATGCAGTTGCTCCGCTCTGAATAATGGATTCCGCTGCTCCCTGGCAACCCTAGCAACTGAGGCGCGACCGCTGAGAATGAAAACTGATAATGAAAACGTGCAGAAAATGAAAACCTAGCATTAATGTCGGGAGGTGGATGGGGGTCGTGGGGGTGGCAGGTGGGGGAGGAGTGGCGCGAGCGGGAGGAGTGGCGGAGGAGGCGCGAGGGGTGGGGTCCGCTAACGTTGGAGTTCTGTCACCGTTGGGCCATCTGCTAACATTTTCGTCGTCGTTGTGTCGTCATCGAGCATGGGGTCCACATCGTGCCGGAGGGAGGGGAGGTCGCCAGAGCTGGGTGATCGGGAGCTATCACATCAACTAGCCCTCCCTCTCCCATTCGTACTTTTCTTTTTCTGGGAGATAGTTAAAGCCAACAAATAAATTAATTGGCCCTCTACATCTATTAGGTACATAGTTTTTCACACAGTGAGTGGAAAATTCTATCAATTACTTTTAAAAAACAAATTTAATTATATTATTAATTACCATATATTATTACAATTCATGATATATATAAATTTATTTTTATTTTTATTTAAATTATGTTTATTATTTTTTTGGAAAAATCTATCATCACTTTTCAATTATAATTCATGATATATATTTTTATTTTTATTTAAATTATGTTTAAATAATTTAAATACTAGAGCACAATTGTTTTGCACAATATTAGTCTATTAATGTTTTTTTCTTAATGTATTATTAGGTATTTATGATGATATATCTGGATTTTCTTCAAGAATTTTGCACTTAATTATGTTACAAATTGTTAGGAAGAGTCTGTATACTAACAATATCATTTTAATGTTGTATGTTGCAGAAAATTTATCAATACCAAGTTGCTAGTGAGTGGAAGAAATTATCTATTTTTATGTTAAATTGTAAAGTTGTAATTAGAACAATTTATAATTTTTTGGTTTAAATGGGCCCATCAAAAAAATGTACATGAACACAAACTATCATTAATAAAAGGAGTAGACTTAATTTTTTTGTGGAGGGGAATTCAACCCCTCCAAAATACTTTTAGGAAGGTTAAATTGTAACCCTCCTTTGAGTTGCGTTCCTTGTGCTCATGGTTTTCATGATCTTTAGTTTATAGTAACTTCAATATGTTCAAACAAAAATATATTCTTTTATTATAATAAAGTATTTAACATTTTTTTCAATGTTTTAAACATATTTCCCATATACACACAAATGGAAAAATCACTCTTGTTCGCATAAATTATTTAACACTTTTTCAAAATATTAAACATCCTTCCCACATACACACAAATGACAAAATCACTTTTATTCACATAAATTATATATCATTTATAACCTATATATATATATATATATATATATATATATATATATATATATATATTATTCTTATTTATTTTTTTGGTTTTTTATTTTAATTTTTAATTTTTTTAATTATTGATGCAGGGGCATTAGGCTCAAAAGTTACTTTGTACATAAATAGACATAGGGGGTCCCATGTTATTTAGATTTCTTGTAAATATTAAATAAATTTGGTAGGTAATTGTAATTATTCTCAAGTCATGAGAAATTGGTTAAGATAGGAATACGAAGAGTCAGTTAGGATTAGTTCAGTTATTGAGTCTGATTTAAGGAATTGGGAATACTAAGAGTTGATGAACTGTTTGGAGACCTAAATCGATTCAGGTCATCCTTGTGGTATAAATGTAATCCTGAATAGAATCAGAAGAGAGTCAGGGGAGAGGTAGAGAACCTCTTCAGCAACAGAATAGGAGGATAATGGCCACTGAACTGAATATCTGGCCTGCCATGAAATTGTAAGAAATTTATTTGAGATTTATCGCTTGTGTGTGTATATATATATATATATATATATATATATATATGTTTATGGAAGAACTGTCTCTAAATTAAGTGTGTCTGGATGGGATTAAACCCTCTTGAATGTCTTCGAATTTCAATGGTTACCTTTGGATATGTATAAAATAAATTGTATAAAAATGTGTAAATATGTACTCTGCAATTTGAGATTGTAGGTACCTTGATTGAACTGAGTTCTGCACAAAGCACTGCAAGTAAATTGTCTTGTGAGGTGAGGTGAATCGATCACTGTAAGGATCGATTCTGAGATAGAAGAATTCTTGTGTTCGCTATATGCATGTGAGTTTCAGTCCCTTTGAAATTGTTGGATTGTATGTGATTTGTGTGGAGGATATACGAGTTCTGTAGCGAGAATTATGTATGGGCGAGGCCCTGTAACAGAGTGTACGATAACCTCTGTGTGGGAATTGTAGTCTCGGTTATAGAAGTAATGGCGTCGAGGAACGGTGGATGTATTGATCACGCGGGTGTATTTAATTAGTGTTGAAAAGAGTTCTCATGAAGGCTGAGATCGAGCTGTGCAATAAACCATTGGTGGAACCTAGAGCACGAGTAATTGGAACCTGAGCGCAATGGAGTAGAGCGGAACCTGGCGTGTCGAAGAGCGAAACCATGACTGAGATGAATAGTGAAGGCGGTTTTCTGGTATTGATCGCACCACCTTTGTGATGAAAGTGGTATTCAAGAGGTTTGGAGCGATTCCATAGGATCGGTGACACGTGTCCCTGAGCGGTGTGGCAAAACCGCTTCCACTGCGCACCATCGCGCGTTATTGTCCGTGCATCTTAGCCGAGCGATATTCGTCCGATCAAATGAAGCGGCGCGATGGAACATGAGCCCTCTGATCGGGTCGACGATTAGCCAAGGAATGTGTCATACGTTGGTGCGGGCCCAAACTTTAATACATAGTGGTGATTGATATTAACCTAAGGTATGACGGCTACATTTTATAACTAGTCGATTGTAAGGGTGGACCCGGGGCCTAAGGGCTATTGTAAGTGTTGACTTTAATGTGTTGGGTTGGAACCTTAGTTATAAGGTTCAACGATAGAATAAAGTCCAGAATATATTAAAGATGTTTATTTAAGGTTCGCTGGGTTATTAAAATAAGATGGAAAGATTAAGGTTGAAAGGTGGCGCACTTGTACTGTAGCCGAATTGCACTGTGGGGAATACATTTGAATTCTAAAGTTGTGGAATATATATTTATCAAACAAAAGAATTGTGGAAGACTACATGGAAAAACGGGACTGTGGGTTGTCCCCGCTATCAAGTGGTATCAGAGCTGCAGGAATAGATCTTTTTGAAAAAGTCCAAGTTTGGTGAATGCAAGGAAACCAGACTTGTGGAAACTGATAAGATTGCAGCCTACAGAGATACAGTGAAGGTGATTACAGAATTGCAGAGTCCAATTGGAGGACGAGTGTTTTGAAGATTGCAGATTTGAAAAGGGAAGATCAACTTCCAAGATCTGATAGGCAAGGATACATAGAATCATAGTGAACAGGATGAGTGGAGGACAAGATCATGATCTTGCAGGTAATTAACTTTAATCTGATTGAATTTGTAATTGCGGAATTGTGGTTGCGGAAAGTTGAAGACAGAGTCTAATAGTGAAGGTAGTGAGCCTGTTATTCAGCTGAAAGCTGGATAAAGAGGAAATTTGTAGTGTTCTCAAGAGAAATGAGCAGTGTTTAATTCTGTTTGGAGGATTGTTTGCAGAAATCAGAGTGCAGACAATTGAAGACATCTCAGCAGAAGTAGATCACAACTTTGAGAGTAGTGGTAGAAGAGCCAAACAAGGGACTCTGAGTGAAGAAGAAAGTGTGGTAGAACCTGGAAGATTCCCAACAGAGGTTGGATGACAGAAGAAAAGAGGTGTTCTTGAGAAAGTTGCAGAGTGAATATTAGTGAGAAAAAGAGAGTGCCCAGAAGGTTCCTGAGAGAGGGGACCAGTACTTGCCAAAAGCCAGATCTAGAGGAAGGGATTGGTGAGGTAAGTTGCAGCAAGAGAGCTTGTTGTTGCAGAGGCTTAGTGCAGCTTGTGAGTGAAGAACTCCTAGGGAAGAAAATGGCTACTGAGAGCCATAGCAGAGACTGTAGAGATTGCAGAGGTTCTGAAAGAGGCCACAGCAACAGAGTGTGGGAAGATGCCAAAGAAGTTGGCATGAGGAAGAGACTCACAGATGAAGAGTATTGGAAGGAATTTGCTGAGATCAAGGAAGAGTTCAACAGATTGAAACTAAGGATAGAAGAAAGCCAGAGAGTTGGTTGGCTCATGAGGAAGAATGTGAAATGGGAACCATTACAGCTGATGTTGAGGCAAAAGAATATTTCCATATTAAGGGAAGAAATCGGAGCAGCTGAGTTGAAAGAAGAAATTTCTGCTTGTGAAGCATAACAGAGCACAGATGAAGAGTGGAGACCTGCAGGAGATCTTGTGAGATATAGTGAAGACTTAAGGCAGCAAGAATATTTTCTTGCTGAGGAGGAAATCATTGAGGAATTCCTGAGTTATTGGACAAGTCCAGATGATGTGAGGGCTTGTGTTCTTGAGTCTAACAAATGTGAGGTGATGACAGACTCCACAGAGGAAGAAGAACCCAGAGTTCTTGAGGCAAGGATGGAAGTTGAAGATTCCATGTACATACCTGTTCAATAAGGAGTGCTTGAGGAAGCAGCCAAGACTGAAAGGTCTTGTGATTTGAAAACTAAAAATTTGTGTGGGTTTGCAGGTACACCACTGGAAGATGAACAAGCTTCAGAGTTTGTTGGTGAGAAGAAGACATTGAATCTGAAGTCTGTTTAGATCAATGCTGAGATAGTGAGATCTCAGGGAGAGGTGAAGATAGAAGAGTCAAATGAAGATATCCAGCAGAATGTTGAAGCTGAGAGAGAAGGGCTAGCAGAGGATTGGTCAAGAACAAGCAAATGCATAAAAGGTTGTGTAAGATTCCCTAAATCTACTCCTATTGAAGTTGTTGAATTGTATAGGAGGTTAGATTTTCAAAGAAGAGAATTGGAGGAGCAGAGGACCTATGCACTGGATAAGTTGCTGGGAAAGCAAGGCAGGAAGATATTCATGGATGGAGTTCATGGAGCAAATGATGGAAGAAAAGTGAGACCAGTGGAAAATCTCATGAAGGATTCAGATCAACATGTTGAGGTGTTGACAGAAGGTTTGGAAAGGATTTCTACACAACATACTTATGTGTTGTCAAAGGAAAAGGAGGCATTGAAGCATTGGAAATTTACTGCTGATGATCCATGTGCAGAGAATGATGATGAATAATTTTTGAGCCTTGAACCAGACTTAGAAATGTCGGGAGAAGAATTGGTGACCAGGCCATCAATTGAGACCATTGGGTCTCATGGTTTTAACACTGACAGTTTGTTTATGTGTACAGGTGATGCAGAAGACAATTAATCCTTTGAAATTGTCTTGAGAGAAGAAAAAATGTTGCTAAAGGAGGATGAGACAACCATGTCTCATATGCAGGGATTTGTCACTACCATTGACAAAAAAGAGTTGGCTAGTTGGGTAGGCCAAAGCCAGCCTGAAGAACAAGTTTTGGAAGCTGCTGAAGTGAGGAAGAATCAGCATTCAATGCTGACAGAAGATGACGATACAGTGGCTAGAGAAATTTATTGGATCTCCAGAATCCATCAGGATGGGAGGCAATTGCTGAAGATTGCCCATGAAGAAGAAGAAAATGATGAGTCTAACTTCTAGCATGTTGAAGATGTAAAACAAACACAGGAGAATTGGCTGAGTTGTTTGCTGGGAGCATTTGAAGAAGAGAAAGGGATCGCAGACCTTGGAGCAAGGATGCCTGAAGCTGTGAAGAAGAGAGGAGTATATACTAGCTTGCAGAATCAAATTCTGTTTACTAGTACACTAGATGAGTATGTCACTGCTGGTAGGAATTTAAATAGTGGATTGTTCCCTGAGAATGAATTTGCAGATGATGAACAAAATAAAAGTGTTGCAGAGGGACAGGAAAGGGAGGCAACATTGGCAGCAACAACACCCATGGTGGCAACAAATGCAAAATGGGGGATGACACCTGCAGAAGTAGTAAACATGTTAATAGCATGTGAGACTGCAAGAGCAGTAATATTGGCAGCGACAGAGATTGGAAGCAGCAGCAGAGGGAAAGATGATTTCCAACTAGAGGACAAGCTGGACATGGAGATTGAATACATCAGAAGACTGATGGTAAGAGTGTCTCCGAAGCAGCAGACAACAGCAAGGAAACAAAAGGATTTTTGTACAAGGAAAACAAAAGTAGATAGTGAAAGTATAGTTGGAGGTGACTTACAAAACAAATTCTGGAAGCCTGGAGAAGATCAATTGAAGGATGATGAAGCTGATGAGCAGTAGCAAAACCAAGTATGGGATCCTGGGGGCAGAGACGAAGAGCACATGATCAGGAGATCATGAATAATTTGAAGCTTGGGAGTCTGATGCAGGGGCATTAGGCTCAAAAGTTACTTTGTACATAAGTAGACATAGGGGGTCCCATGTTCTTTAGATTTCTTGTAAATATTAAATAAATTTGGTAGGGAATTGTAATTATTCTCAAGTCATGAGAAATTGGTTAAGATAGGAATACGAAGATTCAGTTAGGATTAGTTCAGTTATTGAGTCTGATTTTAGGAATTGGGAATACTAAGAGTTGCTGAACTTTTTGGAGACTTGAATCGATTCAGGTCATCCTTGTGGTATAAATGTAATCCTGAAGAGAATTAGAAGAGAGTCAGGGGAGAGGTAGAGAACCTCTTCAGTAACATAATAGGAGGATAATGGCCACTGAACTGAATATCTGGCCTGCCATGAAATTGTAAGAAATTGCTTTGAAATTTATCGCCTGTGTGTATATATATATATATGGAAGAACTGTCTCTGAATTAAGTGTGTCTGGATGGGATTAAACCCTGTTGAATGTCTTCTAATTTCAATGGTTACCTTTGGATATGTATAAAATAAATTGTATAAAAATGTGTAAATATGTACTCTGCAATTTGAGATTGTAGGTACCTTGATTGAACTGAGTTCTGCGCAAAGCACTGCAAGTAAATTGACTTGTGAGGTGAGGTGAATCGATCACTATAAGGATCGATTCTGAGATAGAAGAATTCATGTGTTCACTATATGCATGTGAGTTTCATTCCCTTTGAAATCGTTGGTTTGTATGTGATTTTTGTGGAGGATATATGAGTTCTGTAGCGAGAATTTTGTATGGGCGAGGCCCTGTAACACAGTGTACGATAACCTCTGTGTGGGAATTGTAGTCTCGGTTATAGAAGTAATGGCATCGAAGAACGGTGGATGTATTGATCGCGCGGGTGTATTGAATCAGTGTTGAAAAGAGTTCTCACGAAGGTTGAGATCGAGCTGTGCAATAAACCATTGGTGGAACCTGGAGCACGAGTAATCAGAACCTGAGCGCAATGGAGTAGAGCGGAACCTGGCGTGTCGAAGAGCGGAACCATGACCGAGATGAACAGTGAAGGCGGTTTTCTGGTATTGATCGCACCACCTTTGTGATGAAAGTGGTATTCAAGAGGTTTGGAGCGATTCCATAGGATTGGTGACACGTGTCCCTGAGCGGCGTGGCAAAATCGCTTCCACTGCGCGCCATCGCGCGTTATTGTTCGCGCATCTTACCCAAGCGATATTCATCCGATCAAATGAAGCGGCGTGATGGAACATAAGCCCTCTGATCGGGTTGACGGTTAGCCAAGGAATGTGTCATACGTTGGTGCGGGACTAGACTTTAATACATAGTGGTGATTGATATTAACCTAAGGTACGACGGCTACATTTTATAACCAGTCGATTGTAAGGGTGGACCCGGGGCCTAAGGGCTATTGTAAGCGTTGACTTTAATGTGTTGGGTTGGAACCTTAGTTATAAGGTTCAACGATAGAATAAAGTCTAGAATATATTAAAGATGTTTATTTAAGGTTCGCTGGGTTATTAAAATAATATGGAAAGATTAAGGTTGAAAGGTGGCGCACTTGTATTGTAGCCGAATTGCACTGTGGGGATATCCCCATTACAATGTCACAAAATCATGATGTTTTGATTTTATAATTGACATACCCCATTGACATCCCATGTTCCATCCCCTAGAAGTTGGGGTATCTCTCAAATCATCCCCAAAGCTTGTTCCCTCATCACTGACCTTTTGCAAGACAGACATAAAATAAATTGAAAAATGGAGTCTGTGAAGCCACAAAAACCACTGGATCAAGGAGAAGCAATTGAACTAATGTAACCAGATTAATCTCCAACCAATCACCATTAAATAGGATCTCATCTATCATTGGTTGAATAGCACCTTTATGGAATTGTCATGAAAGGTCTCTGATATGGTGGATGTTCAACACCTTATGTATAGTACCAGATTGGTCTAGAGTTTGCAGTTTGAATCTTTAAAATATTATAACCTACGAATCTGGAGGAGTTCCCCTTAATCCAAGAAAACTTTACAAATGCAATAACGAACATTAAATTAATTGAGCATTAAATTTTCTCTATAATCTCACTCTAAATAAAGGAGCTCCCTAAAGAAAGGACGTAAAATAATGAGTCACGACAATGCAAAAACATCAACACACGATAATTAAGCCATATACAATAAATACAATATGCAATTAAGCCAATGCAAAAACATCAATAGTGTGTTTACGAGTCACAGCAATGCAAAAAAATCAATAGGACGATACACAGATAAATTCTCTGATAGTAAGGTATAGAAATTTCATGATTACCAAGAGGCAATGCAGTTGCTCCGCTCTGAATAATGGATTCCGCTGCTCCCTGGCAACCCTAGCAACTGAGGCGCGACCACTGAGAATGAAAACTGATAATGAAAACGTGCGGAAAATGAAAACCTAGCATTAATGTTGGGAGGTGGATGGGGGTCGTGGGGGTGGCAGGTGGGGGAGGAGTGGCGCGAGCGGGAGGAGTGGCGGAGGAGGCGCGAGGGGTGGGGTCCGCTAACGTTGGAGTTCTGTCACCATTGGGCCATCTGCTAACATGTTCTTCGTCGTTGTGTCGTCGTCGAGCACGGGGTCCACATCGTGCCGGAGGGAGGGGAGGTCGCCGGAGCTGGGCGATCGAGAGCTATCACATCAACTAGCCCTCCCTCTCCCATTCGTACTTTTCTTTTTCTGGGAGATAGTTAAAGCCAACAAATAAATGAGTTGGCCCTCTACATCTATTAGGTACATAGTTTTTCACACAGTGAGTGGAAAATTCTATCAATTACTTTTAAAAAACAAATTTAATTATATTATTAATTACCATATATTATTACAATTCATGATATATATAAATTTATTTTTATTTTTATTTAAATTATGTTTATTATTTTTTTGGAAAAATCTATCATCACTTTTCAATTATAATTCATGATATATATTTTTATTTTTATTTAAATTATGTTTAAAGAATTTAAATACTAGAGCACAATTGTTTTGCACAATATTATTCTATTAATGTTTTTTTCTTAATGTATTATTAGGTATTTATGATGATATATCTGGATTTTCTTTAAGAATTGTGCACTTAATTATGTTACAAATTGTTAGGAAGAGTCTGTATACTAACAATATCATTTTAATGTTGTATGTTGCAGAAAATTTATCAATACCAAGTTGCTAGTGAGTGGAAGAAATTATCTATTTTTATGTTAAATTGTAAAGTTGTAATTAGAACAATTTATAATTTTTTGGTTTAAATGGGCCCATCAAAAAAATGTACATGAACACAAACTATCATTAATAAAAGGAGTAGACTTAATTTTTTTGTGGAGGGGAATTCAACCCCTCCAAAATACTTTTAGGAAGGTTAAATTGTAACCCTCCTTTGAGTTGCGTTCCTTGTGCTCATGGTTTTCATGATCTTTAGTTTATAGTAACTTCAATATGTTCAAACAAAAATATATTCTTTTATTATAATAACGTATTTAACATTTTTTTCAATGTTTTAAACATATTTCCCATATACACACAAATGGAAAAATCACTCTTGTTCGCATAAATTATTTAACACTTTTTCAAAATATTAAACATCCTTCCCACATACACACAAATGACAAAATCACTTTTATTCACATAAATTATATATCATTTATAACCTATATATATATATATATATATATATATATATATATATATATATATATTATTCTTATTTATTTTTTTGGTTTTTTATTTTAATTTTTAATTTTTTTAATTATTGATGCAGGGGCATTAGGCTCAAAAGTTACTTTGTACATAAATAGACATAGGGGGTCCCATGTTCTTTAGATTTCTTGTAAATATTAAATAAATTTGGTAGGGAATTGTAATTATTCTCAAGTCATGAGAAATTGGTTAAGATAGGAATACGAAGAGTCAGTTAGGATTAGTTCAGTTATTGAGTCTGATTTTAGGAATTGGGAATACTAAGAGTTGCTGAACTGTTTGGAGACCTAAATCAATTCAGGTCATCCTTGTGGTATAAATGTAATCCTGAAGAGAATCAGAAGAGAGTCAGGGGAGAGGTAGAGAACCTCTTCAGCAACAGAATAGGAGGATAATGGCCACTGAACTGAATATCTGGCCTGCCATGAAATTGTAAGAAATTTATTTGAGATTTATCGCTTGTGTGTGTATATATATATATATATATATATATATATATATGTTTATGGAAGAACTGTCTCTAAATTAAGTGTGTCTGGATGGGATTAAACCCTCTTGAATGTCTTCGAATTTCAATGGTTACCTTTGGATATGTATAAAAGAAATTGTATAAAAATGTGTAAATATGTACTCTGCAATTTGAGATTGTAGGTACCTTGATTGAACTGAGTTCTGCGCAAAGCACTGCAAGTAAATTGACTTGTGAGGTGAGGTGAATCGATCACTGTAAGGATCGATTCTGAGATAGAATAATTCTTGTGTTCGCTATATGCATGTGAGTTTCAGTCCCTTTGAAATTGTTGGATTATATGTGATTTGTGTGGAGGATATACGAGTTCTGTAGCGAGAATTCTGTATGGGCGAGGCCCTGTAACAGAGTGTACGATAACCTCTGTGTGGGAATTGTAGTCTCGGTTATAGAAGTAATGGCGTCGAGGAACGGTGGATGTATTGATCACGCGGGTGTATTTAATTAGTGTTGAAAAGAGTTCTCACGAAGGCTGAGATCGAACTGTGCAATAAACCATTGGTGGAACCTGGAGCATGAGTAATTGGAACCTGAGCGCAATGGAGTAGAGCGGAACCTGGCGTGTCGAAGAGCGGAACCATGACTGAGATGAATAGTGAAGGCGGTTTTCTGGTATTGATCGCACCACCTTTGTGATGAAAGTGGTATTCAAGAGGTTTGGAGCGATTCCATAGGATTGGTGACACGTGTCCCTGAGCGGTGTGGCAAAACCGCTTCCACTGCGCGCCATCGCGCGTTATTGTCTGCGCATCTTAGCCGAGCGATATTCGTCCGATCAAATGAAGCGCCGCGATGGAACATGAGCCCTCTGATCGGGTTGACGATTAGCCAAGGAATGTGTCATACGTTGGTGCGGGCCCAAACTTTAATACATAGTGGTGATTGATATTAACCTAAGGTATGACGGCTACATTTTATAACTAGTCGATTGTAAGGGTGGACCCGGGGCCTAAGGGCTATTGTAAGTGTTGACTTTAATGTGTTGGGTTGGAACCTTAGTTATAAGGTTCAACGATAGAATAAAGTCCAGAATATATTAAAGATGTTTATTTAAGGTTCGCTGGGTTATTAAAATAAGATGGAAAGATTAAGGTTGAAAGGTGGCGCACTTGTACTGTAGCCGAATTGCACTGTGGGGAATACATTTGAATTCTAAAGTTGTGGAATATATATTTATCAAACAAAAGAATTGTGGAAAACTACATGGAAAAACGGGACTGTGGGTTGTCCCCGCTATCAATTATAAATTTTTGTTATGCTTTTTTATTTTGATTTTTTATTATTTATATTATTTAATATCTACATTCATACTTTTATAAATCTAAATTAAATACGAATATATTATTTAGAGTGTTTGTAAATATTTAAATATTTTTATTATTTATTCTGACAAATTTATTATATCTAAATGTTTGTGTACTAATTAATGATTTTTTATTATTATTATATATATATATATATATATATATATATATATATATATATATATATATATATATATAAAAGATCAATGTAATTTTGAATGCTATTTATTATTATTTATATATTAAATATAATTTTTGAATGTTATTTATTATTTATATATAATAAATATAATTTTTGTTTTATTATATATATTTATGCATGAATGAATATATTTAGGGTATAATCTATGCTTATGATCGTGTGTTTTATATGCATATGAATGTATCATTTTGAGAATTGGAATAGTGTTTTTATTAATTGTATTTAAATAGTTAGAATTTATTTATTGATGTTTTTATTTTGATATGTTTCAATGAATAGGATATCTACTTCTATATTGTGTGAGAATGTATTATTAAGGGTATTTCCTTTTTTATTTTGATATGTTTCAATGAATAGGATATCTACTTCTATATTGTGTGAGAATGTACTATAGAGGGTATTTCCATTACTTGTATGTATTTTTTTTTAGTGTTTATTCTTCTATGTTTATGAACATGTCTCATTTTGCATGCTTTTGAGTATTCTTTCATTGTTTATTTATATGTATATGAGTGTAATGTTTGAGTATTCCTTGAGTGTTAGAGTGGCGATTTTATTGTATGTGTGTATATAAATGTATTTTTATGAATAGTTGTTTATATTATTTTGAATGTTTTTCAAGATTCCTTCATTTTTTTTGCTTGTGTGTGTATTGTTTGAATATTCTTGTGTTTGGATATTGCTTCCTTGTATGTGTATGAATGTATTATTTGTTGTATTTGTATGTGTATTATTTACTTGTATTCTGGATATGTGTAGGAATGTATTCTTTGTTGTATTTGTGTGTATATTATTTACTTGTATTCTTTGTATGTGTATGAATCTGTTCTTTCTTACATTTTTATATGTGTCTTGTTTACTTGTATTCTTTGTATGTCTATGAATATTTTCTTTACGTGTGTATAAACCTATTCTTTGCTCAATTCCTATGTGTTTTGTTTACTTGTATTCTTTGTATGTGTATGAATGTTTTCTTTATGTGTGTATAAACCAATTCTTTGCTCCATTTCTATGTGTCTTGTTTACTTGTATTCTTTGTATGCGTATGAATGTATTCTTTATGTGTGCATGGATATATTCTTTGCTACATTTGTATGTGCCTTGTTTAATTGTATTATTTGTATGAATGTGTACGAATCTAGTTTTTTGGTACATTTGTATGTGTCTTGTTTAATTGTATTCATTGTATGTGTATGAATGTATTATTTATATGTGTTTGATTATTTATTTTTATATGTATTATTTATTTGTAGATATATAAGTGTAATTTGTGTGAATATATTTTTGTAAATATTTATTTATATGATTATAATGCTATCATTATTTCTATATATAAATATTAGAATATTAACTCATAAATATATTATTTTAAATATTAATTTGTAAATACATTGGTTTAAATATTTACGAAAATGTTTTTATTATTATTATTATTATTATTATTATTGGTTTTTTACTTTGTATGTGTATGAATCTAGTTTTTGGTACATTTGTATGTGTCTTGTTTAATTGTATTCTTTGTATGTGTATGAATGTATTCTTTATATGTGTTTGATTATTTATTTGTTATACGTGTTTGATTATTTATTTGTATATGTATTATTTATTTGTAGATATATAAGTGTAATTTGTGTGAATATATTTTTGTAAATATTTATTTATATGATTATAATGCTATCATTATTTCTATATATAAATATTAGAATATTAACTCATAAATATATTATTTTAAATATTAATTTGTAAATACATTGGTTTAAATATTTACGAAAATGTTTTTATTATTATTATTATTATTATTATTATTGGTTTTTTACTTTGTATGTGTATGAATCTAGTTTTTGGTACATTTGTATGTGTCTTGTTTAATTGTATTCTTTGTATGTGTATGAATGTATTCTTTATATGTGTTTGATTATTTATTTGTTATACGTGTTTGATTATTTATTTGTATATGTATTATTTATTTGTAGATATATAAGTATAATTTGTGTGAATATATTTTTGTAAATATTTATTTATATGATTATAATGCTATCATTATTTCTATATATAAATATTAGAATATTAACTCATAAATATATTATTTTAAATATTAACTTGTAAATACATTGGTTTAAATATTTATGAAAATGTTTTTATTATTATTATTATTATTATTATTTTTATTTTTTTTTGGTTTTTTACTTTGTATGTATGTGTATGAATCTAGTTTTTGGTACATTTGTATGTGTCTTGTTTAATTGTATTCTTTGTATGTGTATGAATGTATTATTTATATGTGTTTGATTATTTATTTGTATATGTATTATTTATTTGTAGATATATAAGTGTAATTTGTGTGAATATATTTTTGTAAACATTTATTTATATGATTATAATGCTATCATTATTTCTATATATAAATATTAGAATATTAACTCTTAAATGTATTATTTTAAATATTGACTTGTAAATACATTGGTTTAAATATTTATGAAAATGTTTTTATTATTATTGTTATTTTATTTTTTTATTTTTTTGGTTATTTATTTTAAATTTTTATTTTTATTTTATTTTTTAATTTTTATTATTTTTTCTAACATTTTTTTTTTTGGATTGATAATATTAATTTATCATTTTAAAATGAAAAATAATATACATATTACAATAACATTAAAAAAAATACATAATATTAATTTAAAGGGTACAACTCAATTAGACTCATGCTATAAAGTATTTATAGAAACTATTAGACTCAAGGTTCAAATCCTTCCAAATAAGAAAAACAATAACATAATATTTATAATAGCATCAATTTGTAATAACACATATCGATACAATAAATAGGATTTATTAAATTTTATTTTAAAAAGTTTAATTAATTTTAATAATTTGTAATTTTCGTGGAAAAAATATTTATCTAAAATTTTGTTAACAATAATCATTTTTTAAACATTATAAAGAAAACAAATACTTACTAATTTTAATATCATACCAATTAACTTATAAAATAAATGTAATTATCAACATCATACTATTTATACTCAATCTTAAACACATGCAAAATATAATGTTAATTCTAAAGTTCATAGTAAGTGTAGTGTGTGAACATGTCACCTTGTGAGTCAATGTCTCAAGTTTGTGGGTTGTGTAGTTTGTGTGCACCCTATGTTTGTTGTGTGTATGTATGTTAGTGATTATGCCTCATTGGCAATGGATTGTGTGGGTGGGCTTTAGAGATTAGTCCCATGCCAATGATGGACCATTTTTGAGGTCATATAAGCTCTCACCTTCAAGTAGTTGACCCAAAGATTTTACATCTCAAAGCCAAAAAGAGCTTTCTATATAGTGTTTTTTGTAATATTTAAATAATATTATTATCTTAAAAACATATAAATATATGATTTTAATATATATATATATATATATATATATATATATATATATATATATATATATATATATAATTTATTTTAAATTAAAAATAAAGTAAATATATATATTTACATTAGTTTACTTTACAACAATTTTCTAATTATATTAATTATAAAAATAAACCAATATTCTATTATTATTGTATTTTATATAAAAATATTTAGAAAAAAAATATATGTTATTATATTTATTATTAGCATTTAATTATTAAATCATAAGAATAAAATAAAATAAATTTGAATATTTATTATTATGTGTTTTTATTAAAATTTAAAATATATAAAATATAATTAAGAAAATATACAAAATTAAATTAAAAAATATTATTTTGAATTAAAAGGTATATATATGTAACATAATATCTAAATAAATAAAACAAAAAATTAAATGAAAAAACTAATATAATGTAATGCAAGAATTTTAATTCAGTCAAAATAAAATAAAAAATGAAAGTAAACATAATAAAATAAAAATAAATCTATAAAAATAAAGTAAAAATAAAAATATGGTATTGGGAACCAATTCATGGGGAATATAGCTTATTTGAAGGGTGAAATTAAATCAACTTAGATCTATTTTACTCCGGATGCGGATGTTTAGAAGCGAGAAGGGGCCAACAGGCCCGGTTATAATCCCAACGCAACCCACTTGGGGTGGCCACATGGCCCCCCATGGCAACTTAAATGCTATGTTTATTGCCCATCTGCGCTGTGCATTCATTCCTGTTCGCCGCCATCACCTGTGCATTGGTCAGTGCACTCATCTTCAAATGGCGCAGAAACGATCAAATTCTCCCGATTGCTCCATCGATGGCCACCGCCCTCTGTCGCCTCTGAACTCGCTCTGCCCGGGAGGTTCTGCTACAGGCGGAGAGAGAACAAATACAGGTCGACGGTGTGCACTGCATAGCTGTTTGGAAATCGCTCCGGGCTTCCATTACTCCCACAGTAACTTCTGCCCGATTCATTTTAATTCTCCTGTTTTTCCAGTTTCGTTTGATAATTCTTCTGTTATAACTGCTGCTCCCTCCAGAGGCTGGGCGAACTCTTCCGAGGTTTTCACCATGCCCAGATTGAGGCAGCGAATGGCTTGTAGAAAGGGGGCTTCTCGGGGAAGATCCCTGGGCGAGCGCCCTCCCCTCAGCGACCATGGCGACCGACCTCTGGAGCCTACTGCTAGGCGTCCTGCTCTTTTATCATCGGACCCTCCTGGTCCTCGCCCTGACTTCCATGACATGGCGCCTCCTCGTTCTTCCCCTCCGCCCCTTGCTCCTCCTTTGTTCCCTCCCCAGCCCTTCGTCGCCGCCTCCTCTCCTTCTCCGAGAGGTAGGTTCCTCAGACAGTCCACGCAACACACTGAGTTGCGCTTCAACCATGCTTTTGACCACCCTTTCTCTGTTTTCCTTACTGTTACGTTGAGCGAGGAGCTCCCCTTCCCTCCTGCCTCTCACCCCAGTCTCTTGCAGACTCCCTCAGCTCCTGCCTTTGTTCCCCCTCCTGGCCCCAACCCGGCTTCTTTCATCCCTTCCTCCTGCGCGCCTTCTGTCCCCTTCCCTTCCTCCTCGGGACATTTCAATTTGCAGATGGACGCAGGCCTGACAGAAGACGAAGAGAACAAGGCTGATGAAGGGGACCAGGACAACCAGTATGGCTGTAGAATTGTGGAGGAGCACTCTGCTTCAGATTAAATGCTCTCTCACCTCCATGACAAATTTCCAGTATGAACTCTGCTTTAAAAGTTTTGCTAGTTTCAGGTGTTTCAATGACTGCTCATAGCAGATATAGCTGCATGTATTTTTTGTATCTTTACAGCTTTCATATGCACAGAACAGTTAACTCTTCGCCGGTTTCCCAATTATTGGGCGGTGTATCTACTTACAAACGAACTGGTTTCCCGTTTATGGGCAGTTCAATAGCTAGTCTGATAGTAGCACTCAAGCCCGGCCTCAGGCTTCCTCAGCTGAGCCGTGGCAGTTTTGTAAAAAAAAAAAAAAAAACTTAGATCTATTTTAACTTTGAAACTACAAAGCATGTAGAAAAATCAAATCTCTTTTCACTCTAAAAAAAGTTTTCATCTCAAGAGATTAATAAACTTTTAAAATATATACTTAATAAAAATAAAAATACATACTATTCATTATTATCGATTATATTTAATGAAAAGAAACATTAATAATATATTATTATATTCGTGAAACACATTTAATTATTAAAACGGGATGATAATAACATATAGTAAAATTAAAAATATATATAATTTTAAAAAAATAATAAAATTTAAAAAAAAAATAATATATAATTAAATCAAGTATAACATTAACTATTAAACAAATCATTTCAAACTTTATTGGAAAACAAATATAAATAATAATAATCATATATTATTTTTTTTAAACGCATTATTATAAAACATAACTTTAACATTAAAATCAATATATAATTAAATCAAGTATATCATTAACTATTAAACAAATCATTTCAAACTTTAGTGGAAAACAAATATAAATAATAATAATCATATTTTAAATGCATATTATAAAACATAACTTTAACATTAAAAATTTGAAAATAAAATGTTTTAATGATGTATAAATAATAGTTTTATAAAATTGTAATTGAATAAAATAATAATAAAATAAGTAATAAAATATCATTTTATTAAAATTTAAAATATATAAAATGTATATGGTTGAGTTAGTAAGTGTGGCTTATCTTTACGATATACATGAAAATGAGTCATGAGCCACACTTGGAATATCAACCATAAATATTTTAATGTGAGTAATAGGAAATGCCAAAACAAAATTACTCCTTGAAAAATGTCTCAACTCTGAAACGATATAAAATGTAATCGATATATATATATATATATATATATATATATATATATATATATATTTCAATTTCATTTTATATAGTTTCAGAGTTGAGGCATAATAAGTTTTTTTTTTGCATCTATATATATATATATAACACCCAGTTTCATAAATGTATATGGACAAATAAGTTGTAGCATAAATTTTCCCTTTTTGTTTTATGAGTAAAGGTTTGGCTAATCAAGTTATAGATCAATAGTAGTGGTTAACTATTATTATTAATATTCTTAAAAATAATATATATAGAGAATATTTATATTATTTTTAAAAATATTAATATAAATAGTTAACCACTATATTTGATCTGTAACTTGATCAGCCAAATCTTACTCATAAAATAAAAAGGGAAAATCTATGCGACAACTTATTTTTCGATATACACTTATGAAACTGGGTGTTAAAAAGTGAGATCTTTGCCAAACTTTATAGTTATCTCAAGAGAAAAAACGTTAATATGATAAAGAGAAATAATCACAACAAATTAGGGTTTAAACTGCATCTCCTACATGAAGAGAAGTAGGAAACTATTCTCAATCCATTTTAAAAAGTTTCAAATAAGACGTTACATAGAAACATTGGATGGAAGATAATACTAAGGTGGCACGCCTAAAAAATTTCAATGACATCTATAGCGATGCAGAATATTATTGTAACACACCCGACCACCTAATGTCATATTAGGGTTCTAGATTGTAATTACACTTCTCCTTCAAGGTTTATTACAAAGGTGGGGTCAAAGTATTATTTTTGTTATATCCTTAACTCACATTTCTGATACCACTATCGTCTTTGGCTCATCAAGAGCTTTCCCATGATATAAATTTCATTTAAATTTAAGATCTTAGCATAAAGTCTCTGAACTCATCATTTTTACAACCACGAGGAAACTCCTAAACATGTATCTCCCCTGCATCGGTCCAATTTTGTTGGCTTCTTTCTATATTGGAGCCTTTCCATATTGGTGATTTCACAATTTTTGCATTCTCCAAACCCTCAGCATTCTGATATGTCGATTTGCTAATACAATATTAAATCCATCGAATGTTGATATAAAAATATTCCAAAATGGCTTATCAAAGATTCAACAGAAACTTTATAACTACAAATACTCACAAAAAATTGATAAGTCTATAGGCATGAGTTCATCTTGACACACCACCTCACAACTTTGTCAGCCAATCATATCTTGCCACATGGAAGGGGATGAAATTTTTGACACATGGCATAATTGACATGTATATCATGTTATCAAGGTAACATTGATTTCCAAGATGCAATCCTCCCAAAATTTTTATATGTTGATATGTCTATATGATAACTTGGGATGCCACATTAATCATGGATGACCAATCACCACCTAAAAAATTAGGTAAGAATACATTTCCTCTTCCACGTGGGACCCTTCATGTGTACCACATGTCACTCATATTCGCAAGGTTGGCATGTCAAAAAGACCATATCTAGGTGACACATGTCATACACATGGCATGCCCATGTCATCAAATCATGACATCTCCCCTTATTTCTCCTCATACTTGATACTTTGGTTAGTCTAATTTTTCGAGGCTCCAAATTTTTAGCGCCATCACTTCATGCTCCTTACAAATATCAAATGCTTCCCACTGGAAATTGTTTCTTGGAGCCATGCCAAAAAAGGATTTTTCATAATGATTCACTTTTCCTTCCTCAAGGGCTTGATATGTTGATATTTTGACTATCTCCTTATGACCATATCTTGCTCCTCACTCTAATCAATCCATATAACTAGGGCTAAGGATGGGGCTAGCCAAACCCAAAATTTGAAATATTCCACAATATCAATGGGGAATACCATCTTGAATTTTCCAAAGAGTTTCATTCTAAGGGGCGCAATCCCAAAATTCTCTTAATATCTTGAGTTACAGGGGTTAAACCACAAAAATTCCTTTTTTTCCAAAACCAAGGCTTAAACCTGAGATCCTTAGCCACTTAAGTTCTTTCGTAGGATTTACTTTAGCTTAACATTCCTTTAGTGAACTCTTCCAAAATAAATATTAGATGGAATTTCCTTTAGAATCTCTTCTTCCTCATCAGGGCTTCTACTCTTGCTTTTGGGTGCCATCATTAACAAAACCTTCCAATCCTCACATCAAGCATAAGGCTCCTTTTGGCTATCCATGGCATCCTAAAAAAATTTATGATAAATCACAAGGAACAATTATTTAACCAAAATATTAATAATAACTAGGACCACCAACCTATCAGTCCTTCCCCTTTGGAAACACACCATACATCACAAAAAGTCATAAATGATTACAAACATGCATGTAAACATAACACATTCAAACACATCCAAGGATAAAATATGAATTTATGAACATAAAACATATAATTATCTCATTTAACATAGATCAAAGTATCCCATTTAACACAACATTTATATTCATAAAGGAATGCATTTTAACATTTAGGCCAATTATGTTAGCTTCTCACTACATTGATCATGCATCGTGCATTTCATTAAAACCATAAAAATATCAACCTACCATTGCACACATACACGGTGGATCCTAAATATTGAGAAAAAATTTCAATTCATACACTTATCCATTCCTCTTAAAATTTTTGGAAACCGAATAAGGGATGACCACTCTCCACCAAATTGCAGGCAAAACTACACTACACATTTCTTACAACTAACTACACCCCAACCATATCCAATGTCTAATGGATGCGTCACTTAGTGAATAACAACAAAGAGTTTAATTCAATATATAGGGTATGAAGGAAAATTTCCTTCATTGGCTAGGAAATAGGGATGCTGCCGCAGAAGAAATAAGTTTGGGTTAATCAAAAAACAAATATAGACACTAGGGGCCTTCATAACATTGGAGGAAATCCCTTCCCATTTTCTATAATCCCTAAGATTCACCTTCTTCTAGTGCTTCATGTGCAGAAACACAACCAAATAGTTTAGTTCATTTCCGTTTACTTGATTTAAGTAGAAGAATCTCTCTTTGGTATCCTCATCTAACACATTTCAATATTGTATTTTCTGTTCCAGCTTCCAATCTCAGGTTTACAAGTCTCCAACATACAATAATTTTGGATTTACAATAATTCAAGTCTCTTTTCTTTGTCTAATGTCTATAGTCACGATATCATCTTAATTACTGTGAAAAATGGACCAAGATATTTTAGTTGCGCTGTGGGCCCAAGCTCCAGACCTAGCTGATCTGCGCACAGCTTTGGGCCTCCGCCGACATGGCCTCCCCGGAGCCAGATATAGGTTCAATCCCCCTCAATGCAGGCACTACTCCATTGGTCGCCTTTGCTTCTCTGATCGAAACAATGGGTCCTCAACAAACCAAACCAACAATATCCAAGTTCGTGAAGAAACTAGATTCTATCCCTGAGATCTCCTTGCCACCTTCCTTGCCTCAGAAAGCAGCGATCTCTCTAGCTGAGAAAGGTTTGGTTGGCTAGTTCATTGGTCTTTGGCCTTCCCCCAAGACAGTTTAGAAATGGGTTGAAAGAAACTGGGCTTAGTTCACCCAAGGAAAAATCTCCATTCGCTTTTGTGGCCAAGGTTTCTACACCTTCCACTTCAAAACCAAGGATGATTGGGACCTCATTTTCAAAAGTGTTCCATACTTTATGAACACCATAGGATTATATTTAAATTGTTGGACCCCTGATTTTGACTCGGATCTGGACGTCCCAAATATTGTTCCATTTTGGGTCAGGTTGCCCCACCTCCCCATGCACTACTGGGGAGACCAATCAGTGAGAACATTAGGAAATGTTGTCAAAAAATATATCGATAGAAGCGAATCAAAAGATAACATATAGGCATGCACAAGGATATGTGTCGAAGTAGATCTAGGAAGAGGCTTTCTGGAAGCCATCAAGCTTAAGGTCGAAAACTGGATGCACATTCAGCATTTGGATTACGAACAAATTCCTTTCAAGTGCAAGGTATGTCATGAGTATGGTCATTTTTCTAAGAAAAAATTGATAAATTTGTGGAAGAAAACCAAGGCCCAAAATGGTAACAAGTCAAGAAAAAAAAGACTGCCTCTAAATCTCAGCCTGCTCCCCCTCCCCCACCTCCACCTGGCCCTCCCTCCCCAACCACCAGACCCTCTTCCCAACCCTCCTCCTCCATCCCTGAATCCTCCCCTTTTCTGGGCTCCAATCCTTTTGACATCTTATCCAAATCACTCATCCCTTCAGATCTCCCCATTCCCTCCCTCTCCCCCTCCTCCATCCCCCTGATCACTCATTCCCCTCCTCCTCCTGGCTCCCCCCACCCCCTCTAGGACTTTTCTCTCATCAAGAGGACCCCCCCATCCTTTCCATCCCCCCACCCCTTACCTCAGACCGGATTCTCACTCGAAATCAATCCAAAGAGTCTCTTATTTCCACTGAGAACACAAAGAAAGTTGGAAGAAAATTTAACCGAGAAATAAGAGATGAGGCAGCTTTCAAGGATATTTCCTTGGGAACGCAGCAGGATTTGGAAATTCTCCTTGAGAAAGGCATCAGGAACAGAGAAAAAGTTCAACAGGCCCATAAAGGGAAAGGTCCCTCAGCCACAACCAACAGTAAACAATGATAGTTGTCTCTTGGAATTGCAGAGGGTTGGGTCATCCCTCCAAGATAAAATTACTAAAAGACCTCATAAAAAATGAAAAACCAGACATCCTCTTAATCCAAGAGACAAAAATCAGCAGCCAAGAGATGGACAACGTTATAGAAAAATAAAAAAATTGCGAAGGGCAAGTAATTTTAGTGAATAGAGCTTCAGGAGGGATTTGTACTATCTGGAAAAAAGGAAAATGGCACATGAAAAACTCAACAATGAAAGGGTATTGGATAAATACAATTCTGGAAAATGTAGCAAATGGGAAAAAAATCAGCATTTATAACATATATTCACCAAATCATTACAGGGATAAAGAAACATGTTGGAAGACATTAAAAGAAACCACAATGGAGGATCAAGAAGAAAACCTCATAGTAGGAGGATACCTTAACCTTATTCTCAAGGCAGAGAAAAAAAGAGGAGGCACCTTTCAGCCAGACCCAAACGGAGAGATTCTTGAAGGAATCATGGAACAATGTAATGTTTTGGACATCCCTCCCAAAAATGGGAAATATACATGGGATAACATGAGAATAGGGAAGGAGAATATCAAATAAAGGCTGGATAGGATCCTCATTAGGGACAACATGGTGACCAACTATAGTAGAGTCTCTTCTAGAATCATCCTGTCAGCAGCTTCATACCATAAACCTATTTTAATTGAACATGGAACAACAAAAAATTATGGACCTCTACCTTTCAAATACAACCAGCTATGGGGTAGCCATGAAGAGGTCAAACAAGAGGCGCAAAAAATATGGAAACAAAATATCAGTGGATCTCCATCATACATATGGGAGACGAAACTAAAATCCACCAAAGAAAGGTTGAAAGACTGGGCAAAGGCCAACTACACGGAACCACACAGAGAGAAAGAAGCATTGAAGCAAGAATTAACAAAAAATCAAGAGGAAATGGAAAACACTGACAACACAGCTGAAAGGCAAGCAAAGGAAAAATAAATACATTGGAAAATTTATAGGAACAGTAGATAAGAGGAAGAAACATGGAGGTTGAAGTCAAGGCAGCTTTGGATTCAAGTCGGAGACAAGAACACTACCTTTTTTCATAACTCATCCAAAACAAGAATGCTAAAAAAAAACATTGAAAAAATCGTGGGAGAAGGAGGGCAAGAAATAAAGCGACAAGAAGAGGTAAAAAGAGAGGTCTTCCGGCTCTTTAAAGCTCTTCTAACAATTGTAAACAGTCAGGAAAACCCAGAGGAATTCTTAATGCACATCCCAAAGTTAATTTACAAGGATACAAACAATACCCTCTCAAAAGAAGTCACAGAAAAATAAATTATGACTACTATTTGGGATCTGCATCCGCAAAAGGCACCTGGCCCAGATGGATTTCCTATCTCTTTCTACCACATATTTTGGAAAACAATTAAAAAGGACTTGTTAAAGATGATAAAATATGTCATAAAAAAAAAGTAGGTGGATTCACTAATTCCACATATCTCGCCCTCATTCCGAAAGACCCTCATCCCACCACCCTCAATACATTCCAGCCAAATTCCCTCTGCAATGCCTCTTATAATATCATCTCTAAAATTATTTTCAGAAGGCTCCAACCTCTTCTTCACTCCCTCATTTCAGAAAATCAAGGTGGATTTGTCCCAAACCACCAGATTGTTGATAATATCATCCTTTTCCAAGAGGCTCTTCACTCAAGTCTCTCTAGAAATGAAAACGTCTTCATCTTAAAAATGGATATGGCTAACGTTTTTGACAGAGTTAATCTCACCTTCCTTGTTGCTGTTTTAAAAAGATATGGATTTTTTGAAGATTTTATCAACACAATTAAGGCCTACACTATAGGACCATGGATTTCTCCTCTTGTTAATGGTAGACCTTGTGACTACTTCCAAAGCTCAAGGGGCCTTCGGCAAGGTTGCCCCCTATCTCCTTTTCTTTACATCCTAATGGATGACTCTCTTAGCAGGAAATTGGAACATAGCAAACGAAATGCCACCTTAATAGGCCTCACAATCAACCAAGGAACCCGAATAATTAACCACTCCTTGTTTGCAGATGACACCCTCCTAATGGGTGGAGCATCCTGTATAGTTTCCAAAAGATTTAAAATCATCCTTGACAATTTCATGGATGTTTCAAGAGGGCTGATCAACAATGGAAAATTTTTTATTTACAGCTAGAATACCCCCATAAGAACTCTTCAACGCATGTCTCAAATTATGGAAATTCCTTTCCAAAATAATTGGAGTTATTTCCAATATCTTGGGCTTCCTATCACCAAGAAAAATCTAAATACATAAGTATGGAGAAAATATACTGAAAATATGAAAAACAAAATTCAAGCATGGGGGATGCTTTGGCTAAATCAAGCAAGCTGAATCATCCTCATTAAATCAATTCTTTCAACCTTTCCCTTATACCAGTTCGCATTAATAGCGGCGCCAACAAGCATTCATAATCAAATTGAAATTATCATCAAAAGTTTTTTATGGCAAGGAGGGAAAACTGAAACAAAAAAATTCATCCTTTAAATTGGAAACAAGTTACTGCACATTACAAAAAAGGAGGTCTCTCCATAAAAACCCCAGGGATAATGAATTTGGCACTGGGAACCAAGATTTCTTAGAGGTTCCTTATCGGAGAAAGAGTCTGGTGGAAAGAAGCACTAGAGGAAAAATATCTTAGTGCTCCAAGAATCTCTATTATGGAGAGAAGTCCTCCCACAAGACCATGCACCCAAATATGGAAACTCATCTCCGATGCAATTCAATTAATCAAGGATCACATCTCAATAAGGCCTGGAAATGGGGGAAGGATCAGCTAATGGATGGACAACGTAATGGGAAATCCTCCCTTAGGCAGCAACTCAGACATCAAAGAACTTAAGAATTGTATGATAAGAGAAGGATACAACAAATTGGGGGACATATCCATTTGGGAAACAGATCACACATGGAAACATTCGGACAGACACAATCTACCCAATGACTTAACTAGTCAATGGAATTTCATGACTTCTCTCCTCAAAGGAGCTGCACCAATAGAAAAAATCACCCAATATGCTTACTTCTGGAAGCCTACTGGAGGAGAGTACTCAGTTAAGATGGGATATGAAAAAATACAAGAACATCAAAGGCAGCAAGAATGGAAATATTGGAAGCAGGCCTAGAAGGTGGGAACCCTACCAAAAATTAAATTTTTCCTATGGACCCTACTTCACAGCAAATCTCTAATAGCAGAAAATTTTAAAAAGAGAGGAATATGTGGTCCATATCAATTCCCTCTCTGTCTAAAGGCAGAGGAAACAATTCGACACCCTTTTCTAGAGTGTCCTTTCTCTAGAAAATGTTGGGAGAAAATGGCGTCACCTATTGAAGAAAATCTGAATTATAGAATCCCTTTAAATCAATTTATAAGAAAATGGAGAATCAACTTCGCTCACTCCTTCAAAAGCAAATCCACAATTCATAGGTTCTGGAACAACCTTCCATCCTTCCTCTGTTGGAAAATATGGCTAGCTAGAAACAGGAAAGTCTTCAAAAATAAAAACTCCACAGTAAACACAGTAACTTCAAAATCCTGGGGGTTTATGACTAAGTTCCTCACAGCTAAAGGGCTTTATGGAATTGATATGACTCAACTTCAGCATGATGAAAGAAGTTGGATCATCTTCACTTTTAATAAGATCAACATTCGCCACCTGCCAAAAGATTCAAAGGTCCATCAAATCTGGAAAGTAAGAAAGACTGAGGCAGAGTTCCAAAGGTGGATCAATTCTCTCAATAGGCCCTGTCTATTCTTCGATGGTGCCTCAAAGAAAAATCCAGGAAAAGCAGGAGTAGCTGGTCTCATTATCCTCAAAGACAACTTCAGTCAGATACAATACAATTGGGGGATGGGACAAATGTCAAATAATACGAGAGAGGCTTACAGACTTCTTTTAGGCTTACAGACAGGAATATTAGCAATGCAATTATTTTTGGAGACTCCTCTATCATCATTCAAGAAATGGTGAGTGGGAACCTCCCTAAAAATGTAGCTCTCAGTCAAATTCTTCATAGATCCAAGCATCTTGAAAGACAGATTAGAGGGATCGATTACTATCATATCATTAGAATAAACAATAAGCAGGCAAATTCCCAAGCCAATGAAGGAGTTCAAAGAAATGTTGGCTAGGTCAAAATTGACAAATTCATAACCCACCTCCATATTCCATGATGTTATATCTTATTCCCTATTTATTTTTTTGGATGCACTTCCATCCTTACACAGGACAACAGATTTGCAGCTAAGACAATATTTTTTTCTTTGACTTCTCTCACATCAATCCTTCTGAATCTGCCATGCGCAAACTCCCCAAGATTTCTAGCATCTCGGATAAGAGTACCCTCACCCAGAATCTCTTATACTTTCTCGTGACTTTTCATCGAAGAACTACCCCTCTTCTCTTATATAATTCTCATGAGAAGGACCGACTCTCTGTAGCTAAACTCGTTCTCTCTATTGTGCATTCTCCTTTCATGCTTCTCAGCCCCTTATCGCTCTCTCCTCCTTTCCCGATTTCTCTCTCAATCTACTGTTCGGATCTCCCTAACTTCCTCCTCCTCTTTTTCATGTGTTTCTGGCTCACCCAACTTTTCTGTGTCGGGCAGCTTCATCCTCTTTTGTGCTCACAAATATTCCCCCTCATACTTCCCTTTCTTCGCTCCCTCCCTTTCTTCCCCTTATCAATCCACCCTTTGGGGAGTTTTCCTAATCCCCTCACAATCACTATCATCTACTCTCTCCACAACAACAAAATCGGTTTTATTCTCAGTAAAGAAGGCAGCAACGTTGTCACAAGAATACACAGGAATGCACCCATCAGAGAAGGACACACAACAAGCAAAGGCAGACCAAAGTTATCTACATCCAGAGAAAAGGAAGTAGTGCAGTCTCTCCCTATTTCTCCAAGAAAATGGATTCACCAGATGATAAAAATCACCCATGTTCCTTTTGTCAATCCCATAGAGTGGTGATTGAAAATATGAGGAACCAAATCCAACAAGACAAAGCACATTCTAAAGCATAGATGGCCATACTCAACAAGCAATGGGATACATGCAGTACCAAAGATATAATGAAGGTTCAAAATCGATGCAACTATATGGAAGAGTCATTCAAGTTTCTGCGAGAAGCCATCATCAAAAAGTCAGAACAAGGATCCACCTCTCGGGATCATGGAAGTAGATACAGAGATAGCGAGAACATTGTGAATAAATTACCCTCCACATCTTCAGGATTTCCATGTTTTCTATCAAGTTTATAGGTGATAATATAGTTTAAAAATGAAAGTCAAATGTATTCTCCTTTTAGAACAGTTTGTACGGAAATATAGCACAAGTGTAATAGTATCTACTTCAAAAAGGATAGATAGAAATAGCAGCAACAGTAGACTCATGTAGTAATGCACCCCCAGTAGACAAATCCATCTTATAAATTGAGTGGGGTGATTTTGTAACAAGGAATTTATTCTCCTCATCCTTTTCAGATAATACAATTTAACCAAACTTGTGCAAAAAAAAAAGTCTATAGTCACGATAATACTCCAAACTCAACAACTCAGAATCACAAAACTAACTTCCTTTCCTCACGAGCACTACTTCATGCATGAGAGGTTTAGGGTCCATTTCTTTAGCTAGAAAGTTAATAAGGAATTCATTGTAAGGTTCATAGCCCATGTTTGGGCAGTTTAGTACCTCCTCTCCCAATTCCTTTGATAATTTCTTATTATTTGGTAGTTTAACTAGAACCTCTGGGGTCATGAACATTAATGTCAAGGAACATAGGAAACATCCTAATTCCCCATATAAGATTTATAATCAATCTATTCTTGTCCTCATCTTCAACTTTAACAATTTATAATTATATTAGCAAAATATTTACATCAAATAGTTGAGCATGCCATCCATGATGGCTCTCCAACATTGTCTTATTTTAATTACATTACAAAAATTTGGAATTAGGAAAAAGGATGTTACATTCCCATCCTCCTTAAATAAAAATCATCCTCAGTGTTCTTCTATCTGTAGAGCTAAAATTATACATAAATCCAAAATGAGTATGACTTCTACATGGAATCCTCTAGTTCCCATGTTTCTTTAGTTGGTCCAAAGTGCTCCCATTGCACCTTCACTTACATGAAGCGTGGTCATCCTCTTTGTTGAGTATCCATTGTGGTTTTGGATGGAATTATCCCTTAGATTCCATTTGTACCAAATTCCAATCAATAATATAGTTAACATCATGTATATATATTTTAAGTAAAGATATATAAAACACATCATGTTCCTTTAGAGAAATCACGACAAACCAAAATATATAGTTTTACCTCACACTGCAAGTCCCGTTTGATCTAGATCTGAACTAGAAAAACCCCAGCTCCCTCTGTGCTGCCTCTGCGTAGTAGATGTGTAGGCATGCATGGGGACTTCTGTGGATTGCATCACCTCCTCTTTGAATCGATCTGCCTCTCGGAAAGTCGAGTTTCAATCCTCTCGGCTAAAAAACCCCAATCTCCAACAAATCTCAGACTGTCTCTCGAAAGCACTGCACAATCTTTGTGTGGGCCTACATCACCCCTTCTAGGGCCCGCGTCACACCCTCTGGAGGCTGCGCTGCTTCCTCTGCTAGTCTGTTGCCTCTCTAATATGTATTCTTGGTCCTAGAGAAGATCCTCCAACCAATAATTTTTTTTGCCCCTCACTGGAACTGGAATCACTTATATATGATCTTCGTCTCAACACTACTATGTCAGAAGAATTAGATCTCTAAATTCACTCAGTGTGTCTTTCCAAATGACCCTCAAGCCTTCCTTTATAGTCTTCTCATTGAGAAATAAACGGTCGACTTTAGATATCTAACCAACGGTTAAGATTATAACATGACTTGATCTTTGATTTCTAGATCATTCTCACTATGTTTTATTAATACCCTTTAATTATTTAATTTCCATAAATTTAGAATTAGGGTCCCCATTAGAATAATTAAGTTTTACAATAAAAAATAATCTGAGTGGAATTTTCACAAACGGTTTTGGGGTTATTTGCAATACCAGTGCGGAAGCCTCTCCACAAAATTTCAGACTTAGGGCACTTTAGATGCAACCAAAAATCAACAGGAACCATATTGACAAATCATACTCTCTAAACCTAGCCCTAAGGATCCTCTTGACCCTTCCTAGAGAGCCCATCACCTTGCCTCTAAAGCAAGCAACCCATCTAATTGAGTCTCTCTTATGAATAGGCCTAGGAATCACCTCCTTATCTTTTCATTGACCATATACTCTTGATTCCATCAAAATGGGTCTCCTCCCATCGATGAGAGTCCATAAAGAGTAGGGATCCTTAGCTAAGGTGATAGTGAGTTATTGCTCCATTGTTGCCCTTTACCTAGTAGTTTCCCTATTGGATCCCCTCCTAGGACCCCGACTAGTTTGAGCAGTAACATGGATTTAAATTTATTAGCTAAAATATTTCCTCCATGAGTACATCCAAGAGGGGGATGGTTTCCTTCTACATCAGGTGTTGATTTCCATGCTCCTTTTTGTAGATGACTTGGTTCCATTTGCGTCTACTCCTGAGGGACTGCAGAGACAAATTAACACCCTCGCTAGCTTTTTCGACCTTCGATAGTTGACAGCCAACCTAGGTTAAACCAAGGTTATGATATTCAACGCTTTGAAGAAAAATTTTACAGACATGCATTTTTACTTATGAGGGGAAGAAATTGAGGTCATCACATCATACATCCACCTAGGAGTATAGTTCACGGGACCTTTGTTAATTTTTGGAAACTAGGTCCAAACTCCATGTTGCACTGTTCATATGATGATGATTATATTTTTTTTGGATTCCTCTTTCGGAGAGGTGCAAGATTTATTTAAAGATCATCTTGTTTGGATGAGCAGAACATATATTTTGATTTTATTTTCCACACATGTGCAAGGTCATCCAAATTTGTAATGTAGGCTTGCAAGCCTAATAGATGTGTCACACACCCTCAATGATCGATATAAATTGGAGAGACTTGAAGTTCATTTTCTCATCAACTCATCACACATTTACTCTTGTGATATGATTGGTTTGATCAGCCATTGGAGGCCTATCTCTCTCACACGTTCAAATCTGAAGCTGAAGAAGTGCATATTGTTATAGGGCTCTTTTGCTAGAGTGTTGACTAGTGTTGATTGTGGGTAAAATCTTGGAGTTTTGACCTCCAACTTGTGAAGAAAATATGATCTCTTAACGTCGCATTAGAGGGCACAAATATCAAGGAAAAAGGATCCCTTTGATTGCAATCCTCAACCGTAGTGTTGACCAGTGTTGACTTTTCCACGTTGACTTTTTTGTTGACCAGTGCTAACTTTTTTGGAGCTATCTTTGAGGGGTGTGTGTGAAACTTGGAGGATTGGCTGATCTAAAGTTGGAGAAGACTTTTCTGGCTGGTACAACCTGTTGATTGTCATAACGAACATTATTATCTATCTTTGTTGGAAAAGAATAATTGTAAATTCTGATCTATATTATTGGCTTGTCTTCTGTTGATCTATTATTATGTTCTATCATCATTTTACTTTCATGTTTATCTGATTTCTAAATTGAATCAGGCCTATAAGAAATATTTAAGTCAAAATGCATTAACCATAGAACATACCATGGTTATCTAAATTTAACAACCTTGTTTTGGTATGCAACAGGCCCTATAGCCTCGACTTAGCAAAGGGTATGGTTCCTTGGCCCTTATCTAGAGACAGTGCTTCCAGAGTTAGTTTCAAGACATCTTGTCCAAAATCCACCTCATGGAGATGACTATTAGACCCATAGTCCTCTATGGCTCCGAGATTTTGGGGTCTAACTTGGTACAAACAAACTGGGCCTAGATGGAGAGAACCCTTGGAGAGACCTTGCTTCTCCGACGCATCATCCAATGCAATCATATATTCCTACAACCCATTATACATAAAGAGTTTGGTGCCCACCCATTCTGCATCGATGTCATCTTTCGCTTGGTTTATTTCCTCCATGGAGTTAGATCTTTTAGAGATTCAACTACTAGGAGAGATAGGTACCCCTACCTTGCACTTTGTTCCTCGAAGGCCCTTGCTTCATCTCACCCCTTAGAACAGACAGGAGGTTGTTTCTAAAATGTTTCTTGACTTCTCCAAACACTCTCCATCTCTCCAAAGCATCTTCTCCCTTTAAAATTATCCTTAGTTGAACAAATCCATCTTGTGCTACCCAAACAGGTACTGAATCAATCCATCAGAGAGGATATTTTTATATTGTACATTCAGGTCATTTGGAATTCCCCCTCGATAGGCCTGGGCCCAAAGGTGTCATTTTACCTTAATAATTTACTGGATTTACAGGATGGCAACATCATCTTCCCCCCATACGTGTGGAGACATTGGATGCGCTCGCTCAGGATCCCTTTGGGCCAGCTTCAAGTTTTTTTTTCATTGACTCCAAGCGAAGACTGAACAACATATACCAAGATATGATAGGATCTACTAGGTGTCTCACCTTTATTGGTTTTATAGTGCAAGTAAGACAATTTTTCAAACTGATAACTACTTCCAATGATACAATATTATTTCTGTGAAAATTCCTCAAATCTTGAATCATGTTGCAACAACTGGTATTAATTATTCTAACTAGTAAATTAATTATTCAACTTATTGCTAGGAAACATCGAATTAAACACACTGCAACCTTCACTAAATAAAATGTGGAAAAATACAAGTATGGAAACAAAAATTGAACAAGAGTAAATCATAGACACATATTACAGTTATTTTTGGAATAATGTCCCTGTAAAAAACCCAATGCGGGAAAACCGGTGCAGTAGCTAAGGGTTTATATATGATGTAGTATTTTTTATGAATACAAATTTGATTCCTTGCTAGCTATTCTCACAGAGAATCTCACTGAGAGGAAATATGGTGAGATTTACGTCACATAGTGACACTGGAATCCCAACTGGCCAAAATCTCGGATGGCAAGCCCTCCACACCCTCTGCGCAGTCACTGCGTAGCCTCTAAATCACTCTTCATGGGGAATGTGTGGCTTATGTGTTTTGGCTCTTCTGCTAGCTGGATCTGACCCTCAAGCTCTTATGATCCAACACCCCGGCTCTCTGGCACTAGATATGGGTGATCCTCAGTTGAATGACACACCTCCTTAAGGCTGCAGTGCTGCCTCTATGTGGCTTCGTGTTGGATTTGCGTAGCTACTATGCTTCCTTTGCTGGTACTACTTTCTGCCTTCTCTGTTGTCTATTCTATGGCTCAGGAATAGACTTTCCAACTGGAATTACTTTTCCCCTCTCTACAAATAATCTCTTGATCGATATTTCCTTTGAGCACTGCTCACTTCAGAAATCCGATCTCTTGATCCTTATTGTGTATTTTCCAAATGACCCTTCAATCCCTTCTTATAATCTTCTCATTGAAACTTCAACGACCAATATTAAATCTCTAATCAACAACTAAGATTAAATTTTGATTCAATCCATTTTTTCTAGAACATTCATACCCATATTCTATTAATTCAATTTAATTATTTTATATTCCTAAGTTTAGACTTAGGGTCCCATTAAAATAATTAATTCTTTTAATAAAATACATTTCAGGAGGAATTTCCCAAAACCATTTCTGGGTTCTCTGGAATACATGTCTAATCCTCCCTGAAAATTTTGAGACTTAGAGCACATCCGATGCTACCACAAATAAACACTCTCTCTTGGCGACGAATGTGCTCTAGCAATACCCCATGATGAGTAATGCTCTAATTCTGCAACATCTCCCTCTGCGCTGCTGATGTTTGACACCGTTTCCCACCAACTCTGCGCAAACACTACATCAGTACTGTTGCTGAAACTTCCATTGTCAACAACGCATCTGTATTGTAACTCCCTCTCAAATTATGCATCAGTGTTGTTGCTGACCCTACCACTGTCAACTGCTACTGCACTGCAATATTGTTTCTTATTGCAATAGAAAAACATCCAAAACTGAACAAGTGTTCAACATGATGCATCTCGGTATTGAATATCTGACTACTGCTAGCTTTTGCGTTGGCCCTCTAAAGTTTTTGCATTGTTGTTGACTCTTTGTTGTGCCTCACTGCATTGCTCCCAACTCTGCTCTGCGCAGCTCAGACTCTGGCATTGTTAACTATTGATAGTTTGAGGTGTTGAGGTAGCATCGGATGTGCTATAGCTCCCAAAATTTATGGAGGGACTAGAGTACATGATATCTCCAAGACCCAGAAAGCGATTTAAGAAATTACATCCTATTTAAAAGATATTTAATTAATTAATATTTTTAATTAAGGACCCTGTGCCTAACTTAGGAAAATTAAAATATTAAAATTAATTAAATTAAACATGTGATGAAAATGACTTAAGTCACATCGATCAAGCTTTCTTTTAATCTTTATCATCGATAAAATATTATATCACGGTTGTTTGTTTCCCAACAAGAAAATTATAAAGGAAAGGCTTGGGGTCAGTTGGAGGACACACACAGTGGCAGAGCACTGAGACTAAGTTGGAATTATAGGGCTTGGTTTGCTAAGAATTTAAATAAGTGTTCCAGCTGCAACAAGGGAGTTTATTGGTGAAAGGGATGATCGGATCCCATGCCAAGAGTGCAAGAAGAGGAAGAGAAGCGACAGACTGAGCAGTGCAAAGGGGGAAGCAACTACACAGTGCAGTCACAACCCAGCAGAGGCAGTGCAGAGGCTCCAGGGGCTGCACAGGCCCAGAAAGGTTAGCGCAGAGGTAGCAGGAGGCAAGAAGGGCTGACGCAAGCCTAGCCAACGCAGCGCAAGGGAAGTGTAACCCAGTCTGGGGTGACGCAGGCCCTTCATGAGCAGCGCGGGGGCTGATGCGGGCTAGTAGAGCTGACACAATGGGTTTTAGAGCAGTGTTGGGTTTTCTGAAGACAGAAAATGGTTGAGTTCTGTAAATCCCATTTGAGGGTGTGAATCAATCAGATTTTCTGTCACCAGAATAGAGGTATAGTTGCAATTTTATTTCTTTGTCTGGTTAACCAGTTGGTGCCCATATTTGTTGTACTTAGAATCTACTTAATAATAAAACCCTCTAGTAGCCAGAAGGCCGGTTTTCCTGCATTGGGTTTTTATGGGGACAGTTGTCCAGAAAATCCTTTTGTGTCAATTTGTCATTGTCCATGTATTCAGTTTAGATCTGTATGTGTTGGTTTTTGATGTATTTACTTCGATGTTAATGCTGAATATTTCACATTAATAACTTAATGTAAGTAGGAGAAGTAAATCTGAAAATTAATAGTAGGGTTTCAGTTTGAGATATTTAGAATTTTTCACATGGTATCAGAGCGATTGCAGATCTAGCTTGGATCTCAAGCAAAAAGATTGAATAATATGTGTTGCAGAAGTAGCAGAGAAAGCAACAGCAACAACAGAAAAACCGGACTAGAGAATGCAGCGCAATAGCAAAAGGAAGAGAAGCCACACAGAGGCCAGGGTGATGCAGTCTCCACACATATCCACATAGGCCCACGCGCTTACTGCACAGAGGCAGTGCTGAAATTGCATTGAGACTGTCTTCTCATGCATAGGCTAGCCAGGGTGATGCAGTCCTGAAGCTGAGTGATGGTCAAAGTAATAGAATTTGAGTTGCAGAGCTTCAACAATTGCTAGTGGGGTTGAAATTTTTTCGGTGCAGAATTTAGCCTAAGCTAATTTGATGAAGAGTGGTAGGAGAACAACTTCTTAGGAGATTTCCAACCAGAGAAATCTGTAGATTGATCATAGGATCGAAGAGAGCTGATTCATTTTTGTTTGACATAATTCCAAGAGAGGGAGTCAGTTTTCAGACGGAGCAGGGGTGCTTTTCTCGCCAAGGACCCTAGATCCATGTCTCTAGCATAAAGAGGAGGATTCTTTCCAACACTTTTTCTGAGCAGATGGAACCTCATGGCTACGTGATCAAGATAGGTTGGATGGTCTGTCCAACTTTGCAATCTAGAAGGCCAGAATCCTGGTAGTCATGGAGGTATACATCTTAATGGAGCATGCAAAGAAAGTCCTAGCCACACCAACCGATGCTCTTCTCCTAGCGAAGCATGATGAAGCAACGACACATGTCAAGCGCTTGATAATGGATGGGGTCAAAGATCATGTGGTTCCACACATAGCTGATAAGAAAATGGCTCATGAGATGTGGGTAGCTCTAACCACACTATATGAAGGAAGATCTGTAAAGAGGAAGATGCTTCTAGAGAATCAATTGAGGTTATTCATGATGGTCAAGGGAGAGGAGATCGATCCTTTTCTTTCTAGACTACAATATACGAGGGATCAATTGACTAACATAAGGGTGAAGGTGGAGGATGATGTCATGGTGAGTACTACTCTCAATGTGGTCACAGAGGACTGGGAAAATTTTGTCCAAAGTCTCTTGGGAAGAGCAGACCTTCCAAACTGGGACAATATGTGGGCGATCCTCTGACAAGATGAAATTCATCAAATCACCAAGAGACAATACAACACTGGTTTGAGTAGAGTGGAGAAGGAAGAAGAGGAAGATGCAACCTTGGCATCAAATAGGCATCAAGGGAGAAATAAGATGATTTGTCGAATATCAAGTGTTTCCAGTGCAGCGAACTAGGACACTTCGCCAACAATTGTCCTCAAAAGAAAAAGGACAAGGAAGCTTCTAGCTCCAAGGTTTTTGTGGCAGATGATGGCTTCGAAGATGACGTAGCCATGAGTGCTAATGAACCACAAAAGTGGGGTGACATGGATATGTAGAGCAGCTACAGAGTGGGGACAGGATCCTTGAGTAGCCCAACTCTTGGATCACAAACAAGCTATGGGAGCCCTAAGATAGTAGTGGGGAAAGTGGAGCAGTGGGTGCAGAGAATCATAGATGCAGCAGAGGCAGAGCTAGATGCTGAGAGGGAGTAACACAGTGCAGATGCAGAATCATAGCAAGGGGACTAATGTGACTTCAACAACACAAAGCAGGCTTGCTTACGCAGTGCAGAGCTGCAACAACACAGAGAATTTAGGAGGATAGTGTAGCACAGCAGCAGCAGTGCAGAGGACTTCAGCACAGAGGCAGCGCAGAGGAAGTCTACTTACGTAGTGTAGCACTGTAGTGGCATAATAGCCTCTAGGTGACAACATGGATCAGCAGCCTATGGAGCTTAAGTGATGAAGATGCAGCACAACTAACTTGTCTGTCAAATATTGGGCAGGCTAACTTCAGTTTCTTACTCTCAGCAACTCATTTGCAGTGCAATAGTTGGCAGCACTATGCAACAGATTGAGAGGGAGATGCAGTACAAATGTGGAAGTGGCAGTGGCAACATCATGGGCACCAATACGAGAGAGCAACAGTGGCACAGTGATGAAGGGTAGCAGGCCAAGCATCAACGCAGAGACCCACACCAGAGATCAGTGTAGAACTTCGGGGTGAAGTATTGTCGCTAGAGCACATTCCTCGCTAAGAGGGAGTGTTGAGATTTTGAGGTGTTTGGGTAGCATCGGATGTGCTCTAGCTCCCAAAATTTGTGGAGGGACTATAGTACATGAGATCTCCAAGACCCAGAAAGCGATTTAAGAAATTCCATCGTGTTTAAGAGATATTTAATTAATTAATAGTTTTAATTAAGGACACCAAGTCTAACTTAGGAAAATTAAAATATTGAATTTAATTAAATTAAACATGTGATGAAAATGACTTAAGTCACACGGATCAAGCTTTCTTTTAATCTTAGCCATCGATAAAATATTATATCACGATCGTTGGTTTCCCAATGAGAACAGTATAAAGGAAAGGCTTGGCGTCAGTTAGAGGACACAGATAGTGGCATAGCACTGAGACTAACCTGGAATTATAGGGCATGGTTTTCTAAGAATTTCTAGAAGTGTTTCAGCTGCAGTGACGAGTAGTATTGGTGGACAGGATGATTTTATCCCAGGCCAAGAGTGAAACAAGAGGCACAGAAGCAACAAATCGAGAAGCGCAGAGGGAGAATCAACTACGCAGTGTAGCCCCAACTCAGCAGAGTCAGCATAGAGGCTTCAGGGGCTATGCAGGCCCAGAAAGGGCAGCACAGAGGCAGCAAGATGCCATCAGAGCTGACGCAGGCCCAACCAGAGTAGCAAAGGGGCAACATAACCAAGTCTGGGGTGACGCAGGCCCCTCCTAAGCAGTGCAGGGGCTAATGTATGCTAGCAGAGCTGATGCAGTGGGCTTCAGAGCAACACTGGGTTTTCTAAATACTGAAAAGGGATGAGTTCTGTAAACCATGTTTGTGGGTGTGAATCAGTTAGTTTTTCTGTCTCCATAATAGAGGTATAGCTGCAATTTTATTTCTCTGATGGGTTAACGAGTTGGTGCCTAGATTTGTTGTACTTAGAATCTACTTAATAATAAAACCCTCCAGTAGCCAGAAGAATGGTTTTCCCACATTGGGTTTTTCCGGGGATAGTTGTCCAGAAATACTTGTGTGTCACTTTGTCATTATGCATGTATTTAGTTTAGATCTGTATGTGTAGGTTGTTGATTTATTTACTTCGATGTTAATGCTGAATATTTCACATTAATAACTTAATGTAAATAGGAGAAGAAAATATGAAAATTAGCAGTAGGGTTTCTGTTTGAGATATTAAGAAATTTTCACATTAACCATTGTGTTGTCACTTTTGCACTGCTTTGCACCAACTGCCACTCGTCCATCCTACTACATATGATTTGGGCTCTCATAGCAAGGTATTGATCCAAGAGGTGGACTCCTCAAGGCTCCTTCCCATATTATAGATATCTATATCTATAGCTCTAAGTCACCTCGCCTCCCTCCTGGAGGTATATGGGCTATCACGGCGAACTCCTCCTTATCGATCTTGGCAGGTGTGGTGTAATATTCCAAATTAGGAAAAGCAAAAATATTGAACATAAAATTGGAATGTAGAACAAATATCAATACAAACACATGAGAAAATCATAGATCCATTATATTATGTATCACAACAGCAAAAATGTACAATATATTAAGGAACAAATTACTCAAACTAGGAAAACAAGCCTCCAATGCCCAGATACACTAAAACTATAAATGTTGTTGCTATATAGAAATGTTGGAGTACATGACAGCATAGTCCTAGTGAGGGTTACTGTAGCTAGAAAATGGAAACAAGTAGATCTACTGATATGATACTCAAAAGGTGTTGAAAATGGAGAACTAGTCTCTCAAGCACAATCCCAAGATAACCCGGAAAGGGTTTCTTGAAAAACAAAGGATGCAAAACGTGTAGACTACAACTCTATGGTTGAATAATGTTGTATCACTGGAGCTTTGCTGAAATATGGCTGATATGATAGGAAAATGGTTGTAACTTCTCCTCTCTAGCTTTTTGGATGAAGGGATGCTCCCCTCACTTAGGAAACTAGCTCATAAACAGGGTTTCTCAACCTTCCACTGCAACACCCTGCAAAATAACGCAGTTCCTCAAGGAGAATGCGTTGTGGCTAAAGGTAGCTACTTGGCCCAATGCCGGATGGTGGAAATGAAGCTCAAAATAGCTCTCCTGAGTGGGCACTCGAAGTCCCCCGAGGAAGGGTGTGGGATTCATGCCTGGAAATACCCTTGTACTAAGTAGTACAACAAACTCCGCTAAACAAATGAAGCATGCAAGAAGTCATAAGACCCAAACATAAAAATATTTTGAATGCCTCTCATGGCTGTCATCCCCTTCCTTATATGCTTGGTGAGCTTCCTCACCCTTGGCCTCGCTCATTTATGATGCTACTTCCATGCAAAGACTCCTCCTCCAAAATTGCATTGTCCCCACTAGCTCCACTCTCTCCTATGGCAGCGTTGTTGATTTGGTCAACCTTGACCCAATCTACATGCATTGACCCCATTCACACCAAGGGTTTCTTTATTTCAGCTAGCTAAACTGATCCACATTCATACTAGAAGTGGTTTTATTCCTACTAAAGAGATTTCAGGGTCTCTTTATCCCACTTATTCATATGTTATGAATAGAAGCAACATATAATATTCCAACTATCTAAAAGCTAATTGGGAATATTACATTCCTCCCCTCCAAAATTTTTCTTGTCCTCAAGCAATAGTAAAGAAGGATGTTGCAAAATCTTCTCTCCCTCCCAAGTGGCATCCTCATCTGGTAGATTCCTCCATCGAATCAAATATTCTCTAATCACATTGTTTCTTAGTTGCCTCTCCTTGGTATCCAAGCTAGCCTTAGGTTGTAAAACTAGATGGCCCTACTCATCAATAGGTGTGAGATCCATGGTGGCAACCACATGTTGTCCAATGGCCTTCTTGAGGCATGAGAGATGAAAAATGTTATGGATCTTGCTTCCAATGGGAAGCTCCAACTCATATGCTACTTCCCCAACAAGACAGATCACCTTGTATGACTCATAGAATCGAGGCTTAAGCTTTCCATCCCCCTTCTCCTTTAGTGTACACTGTCTATATGGTTGGAGATGGAGATAGAACAAATCATCAACATAAAACTGCCTCTCTATCTGACCACGGTATGCATATAACTTTTGTTGGTTTTGTGTTGTAGAAATGTTGTCCTTGAGAGGCCGGAGTATATCCTGACTCTCCTGAATCCACTCCTTGGCTCTAGGAGCCTTACTTGCCCCAAGCATCACATCAGCAAATGATAGAGCATCATACCCATAAAGAGCCCGAAATGGGGTCATGCCGATGGACATGTGAAAATTTGTGTTGTAGAAATACGCCCCCAAAAGGAGCCAGCACAGCCATGTCCTTTGTTACCCCAAAACATAGTTTCACAAGTAGCCTTCTAGCCACTTGTTTACTATCTCTATCTATCCATCGGTCTGTGGGTGATAGTTGGTACTCAGTGTTAACTCAATACCCACTAACTGAAAAATCTTCTGCCAAAAGCCACCCATGAAGCGGATATCCCGAACACTAACTATGGTCTTTGGAAGACCATGGAGTCTAAAGACATCTCTAAAGAAGAGCTCGACCACCTGTGAAGCAGTATATCGTGAAAAATTAGAAAAGAAATGTAAATACTTTGTTAGTTTATCAATAACTACAAAGATACAATCCTTACCCTAAACTGTAGGTAGACTGGTGATGAAGTCCATGGAGATACTCACCCATTTCCTTCCGGAATAGAGAGTGGCTGCAACAATACTGCAGGATGGTTGTGTTCTCCTTTGTTCTACTGGTAAACTACACACTCCTTGATGTGTTGGATAACATCCTCCTTAAGACCCTTCCATGAGAATCTCTCCCGAATAGCTCAGTATGTCTTGGTGAATCCTTGATGTTTGAATAGTGGTGAATCATGTGATGCCTGCAAAATCTTCTTATTGAGTCTAGAATCTCTAGCTAAGAAGATCTGGTCTCGGTAATATATGATCTCATCCATCACTCTATACCTCTCATCAGTCACCTGAACATCTAGTATTTCACATGCAAAGTGGTATTTGGAATACTCCACTAACAACTGGGCCTTCCAATATGTATCCATACTCATCAAAGACAGCGTTGCTGACCTCCAAGATAGAGAATCTACCACTACATTTCTCTTCACCTTGACATATTCAATGTCAAAGTCAAATTCTTGGATCTTGCTCACCCATTTATGTTGCCTCTCCTACAGTTGCTTCTGCTCAAGAAAGAACCGAAGACTATTGTGATCAGTCTTCACTCAGAACATATTACCCACCAAATATTTCTGGAACTTGGCTAAGGCATGCATGATAGCCAACATCTCCTTATCATATATAGGATACAATCTCTCATGTGGAAGAAAATTCTGACTCTCAAAAGCTATGGGGGTTTCCCCCTTGCATCAACACTACTCCAATGCCCTCCCCTGAAGCATCACATTCGAGCACAAAGGTTTGGGTGAAATACAGTAAAACTAACACTAGGAAACTACTCATTACCTCCTTCAGCATATCAAGGGCTCTCTGCGTTGTGGTTTTCAAACTAAAAGCTCTCTTCTTAATCAAGTCTGTAAGGGGTGCTACTAGTTGAAAAAACTCTTTAACAAACTTCCGGTAGTAGGTACAAATGCCTACAAACCCCCTAATTTCTGTGAAATTCTTTGGCTCGGGCCAATCCTTGATAGCACAGATCTTCTCTTCATGAACTCTCACCCCATCTACTCCAATGATGTGGCCCAAATAGAGCATCTTTGTGAGTCCAAACTCACATTTGGAGAGCTTAGCATATAATTTCTTCTCCTCAAGAATGTGTAATAATTCCTCAATATGTTGTAGATGCTCCTCCCATGTGTGGTTGTAAATAATAATGTCATCAAAGAAGAACAATAGAAACTTCCTCAAGTAACCATAAAAAATGTGTTTCATGCAAGACTGGAAGGTTTTTGGGGCATTGGTTAGCCCAAGGGGCATCACCAAGAACTCAAAATGGCCATAGTGGCATATAAATGTTGTCTTAGGGATATCTTGGTCCCTCACTCTGAGTTGATGGTACCCCGACCTCAAATCAATCTTTGAAAAGTAATTGGATCCCCTTATCTCATCCATCAACTCATCGATCGTGGGGATTGGGTATTGGTTCCTCATTTTCTTCCATTTCAAGGCCCCATAGTCAATGCACATACTCAATGTGCCATCCTTATTCTTCACCAAAAATACTGAAGAAGAAAAATGATTGGAACTAGGTCAGATATGTCCTAAATCAAAGAGCTCTTGAATGGATTTTTCAATCTCATCCCTGTAGGCTTTGGGATGCTTATAGGGTGCGTTGATCACAGCTTGGATCCCCTACTCCAACTCAATAATGTGCTCAAATACTCGGTCAGGTGGCCTCCCTAGTGGAATATCTCCAAATACTGTAGAATAGCGGTATAGAATAGACTATACATATGGGTGTACCTATGCACCCTTGCCCCTTGATTCTGACATACACAGTTCTACTGCCCACTCTATGTCCCCTCTGCCCAAATCAGCCTCCATCCTATGTGATGAGACAATCTGGGGTGGATATGTGTGTATGCCTTTGATTTTATAATTCTTACCACTCCCCTTCTCTGTCCATTCCATCTCCAAGGTTTCCAAATCTATGGTAACCTTCCCTAAGGTGATTAACCACTAAACACCAATATCACATTGGTGTTTGGAATATCAACCACAAAGAAGTGGTATGTCAATGTATAAGTTTCCATAGTGATAGTTAGTGCTAGAACATATTTGGCACACTGCATGGTTCTAGCTCCTGGAACCAAAACTGAGAAGCCCTCAAAATATTCCATGTGAATGCCCCTTCTTTGCACTAACTGAGTATCAATAAAGTTATTGGTAGCACCACTGTCTATCAACACTGATACTCTCTGCCCTTGAATAGTGCCTCTAACTCTCAATGTTAGATACTTGGGAAGTCCTTGCAAAGCTGCAAGGGTCCCTCAAGTTGGAGAAAATTCTCCCTTCACACCTCGTGTTGGTGGTGCAACCTCCCCTGATGCTATAGCACTGGTATCCTTCTCCAAGCCTTCTGATTCCTCCTTTTCCTCATCAGAGAACACCTCAATACAATTTTTCTTTCCTGCAACACATCGGTGTCCTAGTACCCATGGCTCTCGACAAGTGAAGCAAAGTTTTCTCCTTCTTAGATCTCCCTGGAAATCATCATCAAGCGATCTACTCTCATGATTCTCCTTTGAGGGGGGAAACTTCAAATCTTTACCCTTTGCTTGAGAGATGAAATTATGCTGAAAAGGGGCTTTTTCTTTGGGTAAATCACGTTGTATATCTCTAACTCTCTCCATAGCCTCTTGGAGTGTAGTTGGTCTAGTGTATTTCACCAACCCATTCAATGGTTCAACCAACCCATCAATAAACATGCACACCCTCCTAGCCATAGGAAGGTCAGATACCATGACTGAGAGCTTTAGAAATTTAGAGATGTAAGTCTTTGGATCTCCTGTTTTCTTGAGCTTGGTTAGCTCAACAAAATGTGCTTCTAGATTCCTAGGGTCAAATATCTCCACCAATCTCTGGGTGAATTCTGCATAAGAAGTGACACTAGCATGCCCTAGTGTTGATAGGCCATGAAACCACCACTTATGTGCTTCACCTTCCAGGTGTAGCGCTGCTATATTAATGGCATCCATCTCTGAAACTCTATTCAGTTGAAAATAAGTATCCAACTTCTCTACCCAAGCCTTGGTTGTGCACTTGGGTGACCCATCATAGGAGGGCAAAAAGAACCTCCCCATAGTATGTTGTAGATCTTGGTCTGCATATACCCTCCACTTTTATGGTTATTGGCGGATCTTCTACCATCCTTGATCCGACAGAACTCTTGGAATTTCAGGTGCTCCTTGAACATCTGAGATTGAGATTCATATTCTAAGAAATAATCAGCAAGAGTTTCTCCTTCCACCTTATTTCCAGCTGATAGGAATGTGGGCATGGTGGAGCATTGTGAAGAAGGTTGTACTGTTGATTTCTCACACCATAGATGTGAAGTGTCGGAACTTTCTCCATGGTGAAACCCTCTAGGGGATTCCTTCTGCCTTTCTAATCTCATCTCCTTGATATCTTTAGCAATGTTCTACATGGTTTGAAGAATTTTTGGGATCTCCCTTTCCTCCATTGCTATAGATGTATTGCCCCACAAGCTGAGACACGATTATGCTTTGATACTAATGTAATATTCCAAATTAGGAAAAGAAGCAATATTGAACATAAAACTGGAATGTACAACAAATATCAATACAAACACATGATAAAATCATATATTCATTATATATGTATCGCAGCAGCAAAAATGTACAATATGTTGAGGAACAAATCACTCAAACTAGGAAAACAAGCCTCCAATGCCCAGATACACTAAAACCGTCCCAGTGAGGGTTACTGCAACTGAAAAATGGAAACAAGTAGATCTACTGATATGATGCTCAAAAGGTACTGAAAATGGAGAACTAGTCTATCAAGCACAACCCCAAGATAACCCGGAAAGGGTTTCTTGAAATAGAAAGGATGCAAAAAGTGCAGACTGAAACTCTATGGCTGAATAATGTTGTATCACTGGAGCTCTACTGAAATATGGCTGATATGACTAGAAAATGGTTGTAACTTCTCCTCTTTATCTTTTCGGATGAAGGGATGCTACCCTCACTTAGGAAACTACCTCATAAACAGGGTTTCTCAACCCTCCACTGCAACACCCTGCAACATAACATAGTTCCTCAAGGAGACTACACTGTGGCATAAGGTAGCTGCTTGGCCCAATGCCAGATGGTGGAAATGAATCTCAAAATAGCTCTCCTAAGTGGGCACTCGAAGTCCCCCGAGGAAGCGTGCGGGATTCTCGTTCGGAAATACCCTTGTACTAAACAATACAAAAAGCTCTGCTAAACACCTAAAGCATGCAAGAAGTCATAAGACCACAACATAAAAATATTTTGAATGCCTCTCATGGCTTCCATCCCCTTCCTTATATGCTTGGTGAGCTTCCTCACCCTTGGCCCCACTCATTTATGATGCTACTTCCATGCAAAGACTCCTCCTCCAAAACTGTATTGTCCCCACTAGCTCCACTCTCTCTTATGGCAGCATTGTTGATTTTCTCAACCTTGACCCAATCTACATGCATTGACCCCATTCACACTAAGGGTTGCTTTATTTCAGCTAGCTAAATTGATCCACATTCATACTAGAAGTGGTTTTATTCCTAATAAAGAGATTTAAGGGTCTCTTTACCCCACTTATTAATCTAAGTTATGAATAGAAGTAACATATAATATTCCAGCTAGCTAAAAGCTAATTGGGAATATTACAGTCCTCCCCTCCCAAAGGTTGCTTGTCCTCAAGCAACAACAAAGAAGGATGCTTCAAAATCTTCTCTTCTTCCCAAGTGGCATCTTCGTCTGGTAGATTCCTCCATCGAATCAAATATTCTCTAATCACCATGTTTCTTAGATGCCTCTCCCTAGTATCCAAGATAGCCTCTGGTTGTAAAAACAGATGGCCCTCATCATCAATAGGTGGTAGATCCATGGTGACAACCACATGTTGTCCAATGGCCTTCTTGAGGCATGAGACATGAAAATTGTTATGGATCTTGCTTCCAATGGGAAGCTCCAACTCATATGTTACTTCCCCAACACGATGGATCACCCTGTATGGCCCATAGAACCGAGGCTTAAGCTTTTCAACCCCCTTCTCCTTTAGTGTAGATTGTCTATATGGCTAGAGACAAAGATTGTAATATTCCCAAATGGGAAAAGTAGGAATATAGAATAAAATGATGGAAAATAGCAGCACATAACAATACATCAATCATGAGCCAAAGATAGATTCATGGTATTATGTATAACAAAAGGATTTAAGTACAATATCTTGGGAATCAAGTCCCTCAAGCTAGGAAAGATAAGCCTCCAATGTCTAAAAGCACCAATCCATGAAATACCACTGCTACACAATACACTGAAGCCAAGACATCACAGTTTTAGTGGCTAATACTGCAGCTGAAAAATATAGATAAATGGATCTGATAATACATGCTCAAACAAGGCTCAAAAATGGAGATCTATGCTCCTCAACACATTTCCAAGACAACCCAGGAATGGTTTCCAGAATTACACAAAATATCAGAATGTCGGAATGCAGTCCTAGGGTTGAATAAACTCTACAACTGGGCATATAAAAAGGAGGTGGTGGAATCTGATGTAGATCTGAAATAAATCCTCCAAAATACTCTCTCAATGAATGGTTGATCCCTTCAATGGAAAGCAAACACTCCCAATGGAGCACTGAACTCACCCCTGCAAGAGATCTCTAAAATAACGCAGTCATGGACTAGAACTGCTTTTTAGGGGAATATAATGACTTGGCCTGATGCCAAAATATTCCATGAAGCTTAGGGACCTTCCTTACTTGCCTCTAAATGGAAATAAACCTTCCTCCACTGAAGACAAGCTCAGAAATGGCCCAAAGAAATCCTCCACAGTTGCACCTTGCAACTCAGCACATATCTAAACAGAAACTGCACTGTAGAAGAAAGTTGTAGCTTGGCCAAATGTCATAATGTGGAAATAATGCTTAAGAACTTCTCCTGATTAGGCACTCTAAGTCCCCCAAGGATGAAGGTGGGATTCCCGCTTGGGAACACCCTTGTGCTAAACAACACTGCAATCTTAGCTAAACAGCTGAAGAGAGCCAAAAGTCTTAACATGCCACAATCAAATAATAATCAAAAGATGATCCCAATGGCTACCATCCTCTTCCTTATATTCTTGGTGAGCTTCCTCACCTTTGGCCCCACTCATTAAAGGCTCTACTTCCATGCAAAGGATGTCCCTCCAAAACTACGTTGTCCCTCATTGAATGTCCACTACTTCCATACCAACACTGTTGATTTTCTCAAAGTTGACCCAGTCCACATGCTTCTTCCCTTGTTCACACATAAGGGAGATTTTATCCAGCTCTTTTGATGCCCTCCATTAACATTTGGAGTGGTTTTATTCCTACTAAGGATATTTATGGGTATCCCTACCCTCTTGTTCTTCTAACTAAGAAGCAAAATTATATTTTAATATTCCAATTAGGTGCATGTTAATTTAGGAATATTACAATCCTCCCCTCCCAAATGTTGCTTGTCCTGAAGCAGCTGCAAGGATAGATCTAAAAAATATAGGGAAACTTCATTCCCATGTGAAGCTTCAACCTCCAAGCTATCATCCATATAAAATGAATCACCCTCTAGAATGGTAAATCATAGAAAAAATCCTCCCACGCGCTTATGAGAGGCTCCTCCAAAGGCTCAAGTCAACCATATGGCTCACCTCATAATGAAACCAGTGATATAATGTAGCAGCCATATAATTTCCCATGCTCCTCCTAAAGCATGAATAAGTTTGGGAAGTTTCATTCCCCATGGATACATCCAATCCATGTGTCTTTCCTCCAATCATGTCCCCAACAATGATAAGAACATCATCAATGCATGGGACCATAATCAATGTCATGCTAGCTTCCATGTGTAATACTGGAGAAGGACAATGGTCCCTCAAGTGCAACCAACGCAGTTTTTCTCATAACTGCATTAGAATATGGCAAGATGAGTGGTTTCCCAACCACTTATTTGCTGCCCCAATCTTCTCACATGCTTGAAGAAGGTGTATGATGTATGTTGCAAATTGAGCACACCCTGCATAAGATATCATCTCCCCAAGATCTCCTAGGGAGTGGCCATCATTACTGCTACTTATGGCCTCAAGTAGACCATGAAGTCTAGAAGAAAGAGTTCCCCCTCTTGTGGCAATGCCCTGCACATGAATGGTAAGAAAATACAAATACATAGTATATAAATCATGATGTACAGAAATAAAATCTTTACCATGTACTTGGTTCAAGCTAGTAAGGTGGCTCATAGATGGGCCTCCTCTCACTCCCATTGAGAAATGAAGTGTCTGTGATAACTCTATCAAATATTCGTGTCTCTCCTCATCCTCCAAATAATACATGCATCTCCTTTTATGATGGTGCATATCTTCTTTGAAGCCTTCCCAAATGAGTGGATTGCTTTGTCCTTGCTCTCAATGCGCAAATCAGTCTACCTCTTTTGTGCATCAACCTTCTGGAATAGATAGGGGTGTGTGATCCTAATCATATGATGTTGTTCATCCTCCCTATCATCTTATTTCATCTGCAAGGTCTCACAATCTATCAATAATGGCACATGTTGCTCATGTATTGTGCCTTGATCTCCACATATGAGATTCTTTGAAACTTCTTGCAAGGATACAAGAACTCCTCTCATTGGAGCAATTGCTCCAACTTCCTATCCATGAGGTACTAGATATGCTTCTGATGTCACTGCATTGTTACCTCTTGCCTTCTCTTCATCATTAATGGAGGTTACCTCATCATCATTGTGAGGCTCTTTGTTTTGATCCTCTTTTGAAAAAGAGATCTCCATGGCTTCCCTTTGAGAAGGGAGCTCCTCTTGAAGTGGGGGTCTTGCCTCTATCAAGGTATTCTATATGTTTTTAACCCCCTCAATACTATTATGAAATGGATTTGGGTTTATAGATCCTTCCAACTCATGAAAATGTTTTGTTTGTTTTGGCTTGGCTAGCTCAACCAAGGATGTTTCAGAAATTTTTTTCATCAAATATTTTCACTAGCCTCCTAGTGAAATTTGCATAAGTAGATATATTTACATGATTCAAGGAATAAGTTTCATAAAACCACCAGGCATAAGCCTTACCTTCAAGATGCAGCGCTGCTACTCTAATAGCTTCATCTTCTGAAACTTGGTGCTACTGCAAATAGGTGTCTAACTCCTTCACCCAAGCCCTAGCTGTGCATCTAGGTGATCCATCAAAAGTAGATAGAAATAATCTACCCAAATCATGATACTTGCACCTCTTGCTTCTATTGTGATTGCTAGGTCTTCTATTCTCCTTGATCTTGAAAAATCCTTGGAAGTTTAAATGATCTCTGAACCATTAAGATCGAGATTCATATTCTTGAAGATAGTCACCAAGAGTCTCCACCTTTGGTACATCTCCTTCCTCCCTCTCCCCTGCTATGAATGTAGGGATAGTAGAGCGTTGTAGATCTGATTGTGTGGTTGAATGCTCACACCCATAATATGAATAACTTGAGATTTATTCATGTGCAAATCTTCTTGAGGTATCTTCATGCCTTTCCCTCCTCATTCCCTTGATTTATCTGTTAAGCTCATGCATAGTTTGGAGAAGAAGTTTTGAAAAATTCTTTCCCTCCATTTCTCCAAATAATGGAGACTTTCCTTTGTCTCTCCTATAAGGCTTCTCCTTCCTATGTGAAGCTTCTTTTTCTTCTGATCACATAGATGCAATGTATTCACAAGCTGAGCCAAGATTATGCTATGATACCACTGTAATATTCCCAAATGGGAAAACTAGGAATATAGAACAAAATGCTGGAAAATAGCAGAAAATAACAATACATCAATCATGAGCCAAAGATATATCCATGGTATTATGTATAACAGCAAGATATGGAAAATTTATACCTTGAATGATTAATATTGTTTGAATTGGTCGAACCTGCCAAGGACTCCGAAGATGAACCCTAATCTCTTAGCCGTCGCCTCCCTTCCTTCAGCCGCCGTCTGGCCTTTGCTCGGCCCTGCAGAAGATGGCGATGCGAGCTTCAGAGGGGCCCCGACTCCATTCAAGCCAAACCCAGCGAATAAGATCGCGTGCAGCCCTGCGAAGAAAAAAGAGAAACATGCACGGGTTGGGCTCTTAGCAAGCTGCGCATGCACTGCAGCAGATATGGCGGCGGACACTCTTCATCTGCAGGTCGTTGGAAGCTTCACAGTGAGGATGAGAACAGCGCCCGACCTCGAGGGAATTCTGCAGGCCTCCAAGATTTTGGATGCTTTGACAGGCAACAAATCAAACTTCGAGGGTTCCAGATTAACCCTGCATCCCAATAGCTTATGGATCCAGAACAACATAGCCAGGAACCCACGCGCAATATCTGTCATAGAGCAAGGCTACGATTTTCCTAGCTAGCCCCTACACCCCAACAGTCCATTGTTTCAGAGGGCTACCACAGAGTTCACCAGTCAGCAAAGCCCTAGCTCCAAGGGAAACAACATCAGAAAAGAATCGTCTAGGAGCTTCCATGTCGCCGCCCTGTACTCGCTCTGCCCTGATCGATCAAGCAGACATGGAATGCCGACTTCTTTCATCGATGCTGAACCGCATGTATTCCTTTCCCTTTTGGGTGCTCACCTCCCTCTAAACTGCTCCGCTCTGGACAACAGCGTAGCCAGATCTCGGCCCTCTGCTGCTGCATGTCGTAACAGCCGCCCCCTTCAGACAGTAGATGCAAAGGTTAAGGACGGAAATGCAGAATATAATCCATATTCTCCTCAGGCTGCAGCTCTTGGGAAGAAATATTACGCTCTAGAAGGCTTCTCATCCCCATTCGAACCTCTTCTGCCTCCCCAGAATAGTCGATACTCTGTATTTCATATTCAGAATTCTTTCAGCTTCCTAGATTTGCCTGGACGGAGCACCTGGGAGCTCTTTTGGGTGGAAATAAATGACAAACTCAATGACCATTGGACTCTCACCACATCTTCTCACAAGCCCCAGCGGCAAGTTCAGGAAAAGGTGGCCCACCAAAGCACCAGCTTCCTCTCGTCTCAGATCCAGATCGTGCTCCTTTCTGGAAAAACTCTGCTACAATGGGTGAGCTCTTCGGATCTAGTGCAGGACCTCAAGCAAATCCTGGAATTTAAGCTGGGGATTCCATTTGCATCTCAACAACTCCTCCACGCAGGTAAACAACTTGAGGATCTTTATCCCATTTCTTTTTACAGCATTAAGAGAAATGCCTCCATCATTTTTACCCTTCGTTTGAGAGGGGGAGCTGTTGGACAGTCATCTTCAGCTGCGGCTTTTTCATACAAAGACGCTGTCCATGCTCGGATGCCCAAGAAAACAACTCCACCAGCTCAGGCTCCCAAACCTTTTTTGGTGGACAAACTGGAGGAAACCCCCTCCATTGAAATAATGCATCCAACGCTGGATGAGAAAATCCAAAAGTATGCAGAGCATGCCATTATTTGCAGGTTTAATGGGCTATGGCCACGCATAGCAGATCTCTACCAATGGATTCACTCTAACTGGACCAACAATTGCAAGGTTCTTTTCTGCTCAAATGGTTTCTTCATTGTAGTGTTTGCTCTCAGTGAGGACTACCAAAAAGCATTAACTGAAGGCCCGTGGTTTTGGGGCTCATCAGGTTTATTCCTCACCCCTTGGGTTCCCAGATTTTGATCCCTCTACAGCAGTCATCACCAAGCTCCCCATCTGGGTCAGACTTCCTAATCTCCCGGTGCATCTATGGCACTTTGCTATATTCCAAGGGATCAGCAATACTCTAGGCCGCTTTCTAGCCACAGACACCTCTAGAGGGGAAAAGGGCATATACACCTTCGCCAGAATCTGTACAGAAATAGACATGAGCAAAGGTCTACCTGATCAGATTAATCTCAAAATTGGAGACTTCCATTGGACTCAGACCCTGGATTACGAGAACACAGCCTTTCGCTGCCAAAATTTCCATCACACAGGGCACCTTCAGAGCTCTTGTCCCTCGATGCCTGCCCAAAAGAAGAAATCCAATCATAAGCCGAAATCCAAAATCTGGAAACCTCATGATCCTCCCCCCATGGATGATTTTGATTCCAGCTCAGATGAAGAGGAAGGGGATGCGGAAGAAATGGACGCAAAGCTGGCACAGGATCCGCCCTCGACTAGTCCTGAGGAATCTATTGTCCCACCAAACTCACAGAAAAGAACTCATGAGTCCTCTCCCTCGGATTCAGACAAGGAGACCTCTCCGTCAACCCAGCTCAGTTTGCAAATCATGCCAGCTCAGCAGAGTCATCTTGGTTGGGTAAAAGTTGGTAAAAAGAAAGGAAAAAAATGCCGAATAGTTGATTCTACCCACGTTGGGTAGAATCCTTTGTTCTGCTCTTGTTACTCTGTTCTTCTTGTTACTTCTTGCTTAGCACTGCTCTCTTCTTGTTTTCTCTTAGGGGCCGAGTTGGATAGTCTATCCTTTCCGGCGGCCCGTTTTCTCACTTCTCTTGGTTGTAACTTCATATTGTACCATACGTCCTCTTAATAGAATTAGTTTTACGGAGAAAAAAAAAAAACAGCAAGATATAAGTACAATATCTTGGGGATCAAGTCCCTCAAGCTAGGCAAGAGAAGCCTCCAATGCCTAAAAGCACCAATACATGAAATACCACTGCTACACAATACACTGAAGCCAAGACAATGCAGTTTTAGTGGCTAATACTACAGTTGAAAAATATAAATAAATGGATCTGATAATACATGTTCAAACAAGGCTAAAAAATGGAGATCTATTCTCCTCAACACTTTTCCAATACAACCCAGGAAGGGTTTCCGAAAATACACAAAATATCAGAATGTCGGAATACAACCCTAGGGCTGAATAAACTCTGCAACTGGGCACCTGAAAAAGAGGTGGCTGAATATTATGTAGATCTGAAATAAATCCTCTAAAAGACTCTCTCAATGAAGGGTTGATCCCTTCAATGGAAAGCAAACACTCCCAATGGAGCACTGAACTCACCCCTGCAAGAGATCTCTAAAATAACGCAGTCATGGACTGGAACTACATTGTAGGGGAAGATGATGACTTGGCCTGATGCCAAAATATGCTATGAAGCTCAGGGACCTTCCTTACTAGCCTCTCAATGGAAATAAGCCATCCTCCACTTAAGACAAGCTCCAAAATGGCCCAAATAAATCCTCCACTGCTGCACCCTGCAACTCAGTGCATATCTAAACAGAATCTGCATTGTAGAAGAAAGTTGTAACTTGGCCAAATGTCGGAATGTGGAAATGATTCTCAATAACTTCTCCTAAGTAGGCACTCTAAGTCCCTCGAGGATGAAGGTGGGATTCCCACTCGAGAACGCCCTTGTGCTAAACAGCACTGCAATCTTAGCTAAATAGCCAAAGAGAGCCAAAATTCTTAACAAACCACAATCAAATAATAATCAAAACATGATCCCAATGGTTTCCATCCTCTTCCTTATATTCTTGGTGAGCTTTCTCACCTTTGGCCCCACTCATTAAAGGCACTACTTCCATGCAAAGGATGTCCCTCCAAAATTGCGTTGTCCCTCATTGAATGTCTACTACTTCCATACCAGCGTTGTTGATTTGGTCAAAGTTGACCTAGTCCACATGCTTCTTCCCTTGTTCATACAAAGGGGGGATTTTATCCAGCTCTTTTGATGCCCTCCATTCATATTTGGAGTGGTTTTATCTCTACTAAGGATATTTATGGGTCTCCATACCCTCTTATTCTTCTAACTAAGAAGAAAAATAAGATTTTAATATTCCAATTAGTTACATGCTAATTTAGGAATATTACAAAGATAGACCAAATCGTCAACCTCAAACTTCCTCTCTATCCGACCACGGCCTGCATATAAATTTTGTTGGGTTTGTGCTGTAGAAATGTTTTCCTTGAGAGTCAGGAGTATATCATGACTCTCTTGAATCCACTCCTTAGCTCTAGGAGCCTTTCTTGCACCAAAAATCACATCAGCACATGATATAGCATCATGCCCATAAAGAGCCCGAAATGGGGTCATGTCGATGGACATGTGAAAAGTTGTGTTGTAGAAATACTCCCCCAAATGGAGCCAACACAACCATGCTCGTTGCCACCCTGAAACATAGTTTCAAAATAGCCTTCTAGCCACTTATTTACTATCTCTATTTGTCCATCGATATGTGGGTGATAGCTGGTACTCGGTGTTAACTCAGTACCCACTAACCAAAAAAGCTCCTACCAAAAGCCACCCATGAAGCGACTATCCTGATCACTGACTATGGTCTTTGGCAGACCATGGAGTCTAAAAACATCTATAAAGAAGACCTTGGCCACCTGTGAAGCAGTATATCATGCAGTAATAAAAAGGAAATGTGAATACTTTGTTAGTTGATCAACAACTACAAAGCTACAATCCTTACCCTGGACTGTAGGTAGACCGGCGACGAAATCCATGGAGATACTCTCCCATTTTCCTTCTGGAATAGGGAGTGTCTAAAAAAATCATGTAGGATGGTTGTGTTCTCCTTTATTCTGCTGGAAAACTATGCACTCCTTGATGTGTTGGATCACATCCTCCTTGAGACCCTTCCATGAGAATCTCTCCCGAAGAGTTCAGTATGTCTTGGTGAATCCTTGATGTCTAGAAAATCGCGAATCATGTGATGCCTGAAAAATTTTCTTCTTGAGTCTAGAATCTCTAGCCAAGAAGATCCGGTCTCGGTAATAGATGACCTCATCCATCACTCTATACCTCTCATTAGTCACCTGACCATCTAGGATTTCACATCCAAAGCAGTCTTTGGAATACTCCACTAACAACTGGGCCTTCCAATCTGTATCCATACTCATCAAAGACAGCGTTGTTGGTCTCATAGATAGAGCATCTACAACTAAATTGTTCTTCCCCTTGACATATTCAATGTCAAAGTCATACGCTTGGATCTTGCTCACACATTTTTTCTGCCTCTCCTGCAGCTGCTTTTTCTCAAGAAAGAACTGAAGACTATTGTAATCAATCTTCATTCGGAACCTGTTACCCGCCAAATATTTCCGTAACTTGGCTAAGGCATGCATGATAGCAAAAATATCCTTATCATATATAGGATACAATCTCTCATGTGGCAAAAACTTCCGACTCTCAAAAGCTATGGGGTGTCCCCCTTGCAGCAACAATGTTCCAATTCCCTCCTCTGAAGCATCACATTATAGCACAAAGGGATGGGTGAAATCCGATAAAACCAACACTGGGCAGCTACTCATTACCTCCTTCAGCATATCAAAGTCTCTTTGTGATGTGGCTGTAAAACTAAAATCTATTTTCTTAGTCGAGTCTATAAGGGGTGCTACTAGTTGAGAGAACCCTTTAACAAAATTTCGGTATTAGGTACAAATGCCTACAAACCCTCGAAGTTCTGTGACATTATTTGGCTCGGGAAAATCCCTGATAGCATGGATATTCTCTTCATGAACTCTCACCCCATCTACTCCAATGATGTGGCCCAATAGAGCATCTTTTTTAATCCAAATCACACTTGGAGAGCTTAGTATTGAATTACTTCTCCTCAAGAATGTGTAATACTACCTCAATATGATGTAGATACTCCTCCCATGTGTGACTGTAAATAAGAATGTCATCAAAGAAGACCAATAAAAACTTCCTCAAGTGGCCACGAAAAATGTTGTACATGCAAGACTGGAAGGTTTTCGGAGCATTGTTTAGCCCAAAGGTCATCACCAAGAACTCAAAATGGCCATAGTGGCATCTAAATGCGGTCTTGGGGATATCTTGGACTATCACTCTGATTTCATGGTACCCCAACCTAAAATCAATCTTTGAAAAGTACTTGGATCCCCTTAGCTAATCCATCAAGTCATCGATCCTGTGGATTGGGTATCATTTCTTCATTTTCTTCTTGTTCAAGGCCCTATAGTTAATGCACATCCTCAATGTTCCATCCTTATTCTTCACCAGAACTACTGAAGAAGCAAAAGGACTAGTGCTAGGTTGGATATGTCCTAAAGCCAAGAGCTCCTGAATTGATTTTTCAATCTTATCACTGTAGGATTTGGGATGCCTATAGGGTGTGGTGATCACAACTTGGATCCCCTGCTCCAACTCAATATTGTGCTGAAATACTCGGTCAGGTGGCCTCCCTGATGGAATATATCCAAATACTATAGAATATAGGTATAGAATAGACTGTACATCTAGGTGTATCGATGCACCCTTGCCCACTACTTCTGACATACACAGTTCTACTGCCTACTCTATGTCCCCTTTGCGTAAATTAGTCTCCATCCTGTGTGCTAATACAATATGGGGTGGATAAGTGTGTATGCCTTTGATTTTCTAATGCTTACCACTCCCCTTATTTTTCCATTCCATCTCCAAGGTTTCCCAATCTATGCTAACCTTCCCTAAGGTGATTAAACACTAAACACCGAATATCACATTGGTGTCTGGAATATCAATCACAAAGAAGTGGTCTCTCAATTTATAATTTCCCATAGTGATAGTTAATGCTAGAACATATTTGGCACACTACATGGTTCTAGCTCTTAGAACCAAAACTGAGAAGCCCTCAAAATATTGCATGTGAATGCCCCTTCTCTACACTAAAAGAGTATCAATAAAGTTATGGGTAGCCCCACTATATATCGACATCGATACTCTCTTCCCCTAAATAGTGCCTCTAACTCTCAATGTTAGATACTTGGGAACTCCCTGAAAAGCTGCAAGAGTCCCTCCAGTTGGATAAAATGCACCATCCACACCTCCTGCTAGTAGTGCAACCTATCATGATGCTACAACGCTAGTATCCTTGTCCAAGCCTTCCGCTTCCTCCTTTTCCTCATCAGAGAACACCTCAATACAATGTGTGTTTCCTACAACACATCAGTGTCCTGGTACCCATGGCTCTCGACAAGTGAAGAAAATTTTTCTCCTTCTTAGATCTCCCTAGACATCATCATCAAGAGATATCTTCTCATGATTATCCTTTGAGGGGGGAAACTTCACATATTTACACTCTGCTTGAGAGGAGAAATTCCGCTGAAAAGGGGCTTTTACTTTGGGTAAAGCCTGATGTAGATCTCTAGATCTCTCCATAGCCTCTTGGAGTGTAGTTGGTCTAGTGGATTTCACCAGCCCATGCAATAGTTCAACCAACCCATCAATAAACATGCACACCCTCCTAGCCACAGACAGGTCAGATACCATGACTGAGAGATTTTGAAATTCAGAGATGTAGGTCTCTGGATCTCCTATTTGCTTGAGCTTCGTTAGCTCAAAAAAAAATTCTTCTAGATTCCTGGGGTCAAATCTCTCCACCAATCTCCAGGTAAATTCTGCATAAGAGAAGACACTAGCATGCCCTAGTGTAGATAGGCCATGAAACCACCACTCATATGCTTCACCTTCCAGGTGTAACACTGCTATCATGATGGCCTGAAAATCTGTTCAGTTGAAAATAAGTATCCAAATTCTCTACCCAAGCCTTGGATGTGCACTTGGGTGACCCATAATAGAAGAGAAAAATGAACCTGCCCATAGTATGTTGTAGATCTTGGTCTACATATACCCTCCACTTTTATGGTGATTCTGGGATCTTCTACCATCCTTGATCTGACATAACTCTTACAAGTTCAGGTGCTCCTTGAACCTCTGAGATTGAGATTCATATTCTAAGAAATAATCACCAAGGTTTCTCCTCCCACCTCATTTCCAGCTGATAGGAATGTGGGCATGGTGGAGTGTTGTGAAGAAGGTTGAACTACTGATTTCTCACACCATACATATGAAGTGCCGAAAATTTCTCCATGGTGAAACCCTCTAGGGGATTCCTTCTACCTTTCTAATCTCATCTCCTTGGTATCTTTAGCAATTTTCTGCATGGTCTGAAGAAGAATTTTGGGATCTCCCTTTTCTCCATTTCTTTAGATGTACTGCCCCAAAAGCTAAGCCAAGATTATGCTATGATACCACTGTAATATTCCAAATTAGGAAAATCAGAAATATTGAACATAAAACTGGAA